>CM047582.1:6040191-6086700 GCA_026184515.1 Peronosclerospora sorghi
CTGGGAAACCATTTAGTGTCGTCTGCGACGCCTCCGATTTCGCAATCAGATGTGCTTTGTTACAAGCAGACGATGCAGGACGGGATCGCGTGATTGCGTTTGTATTGAGGCAGCTTGAAGCTGCGGAACGGAATTATCCCGTTCATGATAAGGGGCTACTTGCTATGAAGTATGCCCTTGTCAAATTTAGGGTTCACCTACTCGGCTCAAAGCCGTTTGTGGTTTATACTGACCATGCGTCCTTACGGACAGCGACCAAGTCGCCTCATCTCTCCCAACGGATGGCCCGTTGGCTCTCCTTCTTTGCGGAGTATAACTTTGATGTTAAGTATAAACCTGGCAAGCAGAACGTGCTTGCAGACGCGTTGTCGCGTCGTCCCGATTACGAGCTCGCTCACGCGACATTCGTCACCACATCTGTGGTGGATCTCATACGCCAGGCGTATGAGAAAGACCCACAGTGCACGTCGCTTATCAGCGCGTTGGGTGGAAAGGGACTTGGCTCGTCTGAGCCAACCCTGTCAAGTCGAGCTAAAGATCGGTTACACCGTTACAAGTACTGTGATGGTCTGCTATTTTATAGCACGAGCGCGGAGGACACTCCGCGGGTGGTAGTTCCTCATGATGAGGAACTGAAGTATAGAGTCCTCTTTGAGGCACATGACGCCCCTACCGGGGGTCATTTAGGTAGGGATAAGACCTACACCGCTTTAAGCGCTTTGTATCGGTGGAACAACACGTATAAGTGGGTCGTTGCGTATATTCGCACCTGTGAGACGTGTCAGAGGGTCATACCCTCTGCAGATTCAGCGGCGCCTTTTGCGAGCTTACCCGTTCCTACGGAGTGTTGGAAATCCATTAGTATGGATTTTATCTTCGGTTTTCCGAAGGATAAGGCCGGGACCACCGGAATATTGGTCTTTGTAGACCGTTTGAGCAAGATGGATCACCTGGCGGCGGTTCCAGAGTCCATTGATGGACAAGGAACAGCGAAAGTGTTCCTAGACCGTGTCTTCCGACAGCATGGTCTACCCGATTCCGTTGTGTCGGATCGGGATCCCCGTTTTACGGGACATTTTTGGGTAGCGTTGTTTAAGGTGCTAGGCACCAAGCTCCTCATGTCCACTGTGGATCATCCGCAGACGGACGGTCAGACGGAACGCGTTAATCGCGTTGTGGAGGATGTTCTCCGTAGTTTATGTACGGATTCTTCAAAGTGTTGGAGTGAGATGCTTCCGATGGTTGAATTTGCTATCAACAATTCGGTGCATGCATCTACGGGGTTTACCCCGTTTTACGTGAACGGATTGGTGAATCCGAGGGTTCCATTAACGCCACATGTGTGTGGCCCAGGGCTTGAGGGGGGGAGGATTCCCCGATGTCAGCCCTGTATCCGTGCGAAAGCACATCGATAATTTTTTATCGACGCGCCTTAGTGTCTTACGACACGTCTGCGATACCATGGCGGAAAGCCAAGACAAGCAGAAGGAGCAAGCTGACCGAAAGGGGCGGCGTAACAAAAAGGTATACAAAGTAGGAGAAAGTGTTTTATTAAACGCTAAAAATCTTCCTACACATGCAGTTTCCAACGTGTTGCGCAATAAAATGCGCCCCAGGTTTGTGGGACCCTTTAAGGTACTAGCCCGAAAGGGCTTATCGTATACCTTGGACATCCCGAAGGCGATGCGTACGCATCCAACCTTCTATGTGGGTATGCTTAAGCCATACCAGAACCCCGGAGGCGGGTCCCCTCGTGGAGGAGGTTGAACAGGCGGATAGCCGTAATGCACGGCAGGGCGGAGGAAAAGCTCCGACAGGGTCGAAATGTGACCACGAAGCTCCGCAACGGAAGCCTCATATATCCCCTCAAAACGGCGAAATCCGTCAAAGGAAGACTCGAGCGAGTCAATCCGCCTCTCGACGCGGTCAATTGCGTCCATGGCATCATGGAGTCTATCCATGACTTCCTCGATACGACGGCTGTGTCGATCACAGCGCTCGTGAATCTCACGTCGCAATCTCGCGACCACCTCCTCCAGTACTCGATCCGGAGGGGGTTCCACATTACCATGTGGAGCGTCTGATGGCGCGACTCCATCATCGTGGTAAAACCCAGTATCTAGTGAAGTGGAAGGGTTATCCACACTCACAGAGTTTGTGGGAGTCCGAGACTCCCCTGCGGAAGGATTGCCGAGCCGTAGTTGACGCTTGCGATCGGGAGAATCCCGGTGCGAGTCAGCGACCAAAGGGTCCGGAGAAGCCCCTTCACTCCCAGTAGTTGGGAGTTCGCCGGAGGCAGATGCAGATCTTGCATTGCTCTCCGGCACCACATCGAGGGCACGGGCGCTAGCATAGCGCGTGCAATAAGGGGCAGGTAATTGCCCCATCGCTTTGGCTCTGGCAAACGCCAAGCGCAGTGCCCTCTCCACCAGAACTTCACGTTCGGAATAGCTGTTGTATAGCTTTAAAAAGTCAGGGAGATGTTTCTACCCTTCCTCCCAAGCGCGGAACTTCTGCTCTGCCTCCTCTGTATCTTCTCCTTGTAGGAGAAAGAAGGGAACCTCGCGGAGGTTCTCAACAAAGGCACCCTGTGCCTGTTTCCCGAGGCGCTCTCGGTACGAGGTGGCAGTGAACTGCTTCTGCGTGAACATTTTTTCCGGAGTTGTTTCCAGCGTACGATTTGACGCGGCTGTACAGCCGCAGGGAAAGGGGTAAGGAATGATAAACCACTCTTTACCTCGTTCTTAGCCCAATTTTTGGGGTCACGAGGACCCGCAAAGCGATATTCCGCCTGTGAAGGGCGTTTAGGGGCGCGGTATGCAGCCTCTCGTGCCTTTGCGGCAAGTTGAGATTCCTGAGCCGCATCCAATTCATTGGTGATGGTCGCCTTCGGCGACCCGGATGTATCATCCGAAGTTGGTAGTGGTGGCGCACGAGTAAGCGCATTTCCCCCACGTGTGGGAAAAGGATTAGGCAGCCGACACCGCCGTTCGGCGCTGTCGGTGCGGTCATCCTTAAGGGAGCTATCCCCAAGGGCCCCCTCCTCCGAGATATCGGAGCCCGAGTAGATGACATCCCCTTCTAGGGAAGAATCATCACCTTCTATAGAGGTGTTCATTAGAGGCCAGAGTTCTGGCAGTTGGGGTCTCCAACTATAATTGATTATTTCATGGCAATAGTCTTGATGGGGGAGGATGTAACGGGGTTTCAATTAGTTACGTTGGTGTACGTAAATACACAACGGTTAAGGTAAAGTATTGACCAGTCCGAAAGGTTCGAAGTTATTGGTTGTTCTAGCCAATCAGGGCGGTGACCCTTGGTGAAGGCAAGGCAGCCTGCCACGTGTTGGTACACAGGTGGTGTAGCCGGTGCGTACACGCACGGTGCGGCTAGCGCACAGAGGAAAACTTTCCTCAAGCGGCGATGTGCCGCTACTTAGCCGATACGCCCTTTATAAAAGGGCTTAGTAAGAGAGCACTCTATTACTCGGGGCCAAGATTCCACTTTGGTTTACAAGTTAGCGTGAGCTAACGCCTTAACACAAGGCTCCCTAAATAAGGGGGTAGCTAAGGGAAGAACTTCCCTTACACTACAACACTCACTGCGCGCGCGACCGGTCGAGGTCGTGCGTCCTGCAGTCTTTTGAGTGAAATGTAAACTGAATGTATATTAGTATGTAATTACCCTAAATTAATTTAAACTAATGTAAACTATATGTAATACTAAGTAGAACTTACTAAATTCGTACCTAGCTAAAATGTAGTGTACACCACCTGTGTACTAACACGTGGCTGGCTGCCACGCCTCCACCAAGGGCTCTTGCCTTGATTGGTTAAAATAACCAATAGGTCCAAACCTTTCGGACCGGTCAATACTGACCCCAACCGTAGTGTACTCACGTACACCACATACTAAATGTAACCAGAATGTAACCCTGTTACATCCTCCCCCATCAAGACTATTGCTTACGCAATAAATTAATTTTAGTTGGAGAACTCCAACTGCCAGAATCTCTGGTTAACCATGAGCACCATTAGTGGTGCTGAGGATGGAAACTATTCCGATAACTCGGAGGTGGATGCCCTTGGGGATATCTCCCCAAAGGCTGACCACTCCGACAGCGCCGAACGGCGTTGTCGGTCGTCCAATCCATACCCCACACGTGGGGAAAACGCGCTAACTCGTGCGTCACCTCTTACAACTACGGATGATGCATCCGGGTCGCATAAGGCGACCATCACCAATGAACCGGACACGGTTCATAAAGCACGACATGCCGTACCGGCACGGAAGGGACCTCGTGACCCTCAAAAGAAGGCTAAGAACGAGGTCAGGAGAGGTTTAACCTCCTATTTCCCTGGTCCTGCGTCTGTACTGCCGCGTAAAATTGCGCGCCGGAAACAACTCCGGGCCAAACTGCTAACGCCTAAGCAGTTTACTGTCAAGTCCTACCGAGCGCACCTCGGGAAACAGGCACGTGGTGCCATCGTAGAGATCCTCCACGAGGTTCCCTACGTTCTCCTACGGGACGAAAGTGTCGAGGACGCAGAACGAGCATTACGCGCTTGGGCGGAAGGGAAGAAGCGCATCCCCAATTTTTATGAGCTGTACAACAGCTTTTCCGAACCCGAAGTTCGGGTAGAGGGGGCGTTACGCTTGGCATATGACCAGGCCAAAGCGCAGGGGCAATTAGCTGCCTCTTATTACACGCGCCTTGCTCTCGATGTGGTGCCGGAGAGCAATGCAAACTCTGCATCTGCCTCCGGAAAACTCCCAGCTACTGGGAGTGAAGGGGCTTCTTCCGCCCCTTTGGTCGTTGACTCTCAGCGGATTTCTTCTGCTCGAAAGCGTCAACGACGTCACTGCAATCCTGCCGCATAGGAGTCTCGGACTCCCACGAACCTTGGTAATGTGGATAACCTTTCCACTTCACCAGGTACTGGGTCGCACCCCGGTGATGGCGTCGTGCCATCAGACGCTCTACATGATAATGTGGAGTACCCTCCGTATCGAGAACTGGAGGAGGAGGTCGCGCTATTGTCGTAAAGCGGACTTTTTATTAGGCTAAAATAGGGCCTAATGTTGGACATTTTATTAGGCCCATAGGGGGTCTAATATTATGAATAATATTATTACCTAAATTAGGGGCCTGATAGTGGACGCAGATAGTGGATACAGTACTACATAATTAGGTACCGCCATGTGTACCACGGTGGGTACAGTAGTACGTACCACCGTGGTCTACATAGACAGGATATAGAAGGGACACGGAAGATGTGCTGATTACTTACAGGTACGCGGCGGACACCAGCGAACAAACAAGGAACAAGCGGAAAAACCAGGTCGACTGATGGACGGAAGGCGTTTCGAATGGACGATGCGGATTGGTTGAAAGTAGAAACAGGGTAGATCTAAGGGTTTAATTGCTAATATAGCTCTCCTTTTGCGTACGATCGCGCTGATCGTTTTTCGGGAAGGCACCTTTGCGCCCCCACCTTATTGAAACCTCTACGTCTCGGGCGGGAGCACTAAGTGCGTTTTTGACCCACCGGTTGGCGTAGAGTGTGAGAACTCACCCCGCAACTCCTCCCGCAGTGTCTGAGGTTCTTCTTTTAAAGTTTTTTTTGGTTTTGGGGACGTGATCGAGCAGTGCTCTCACCTCTTCCCCGTGAAACTAACGTTTGGCCCCTAGAGTTCGGCTGCTTGAAGCGCCCCACGGGAACTCTAGGTGGATTTTAATATAAATACTGTTTCCTCATATAGTCTAGGCTAGGAGCGCATTGATTTGGTCGTTCCTTAGCTGTTTGACGGCTTAGAGGCTCCGCGATCAGGCAGTGAAGACTTCCGCTGCCTGATCAAGTACCCCCCTACCGATCAACACCTGAACGACACTTTTTGCGAATCGTGATCGTGATCGCTGATATCAAATCGCGCCAACTGCTACTTGAACGACTTCCGGTGCTTGATCAAGTCTGACCAAGGTATATTACGACTGGGCAGCAGTTTTTTTTTTTTAGCCCCTGATCGAGCCTTTCAGTACCAGATCGCACTTGCGATCAAGACACCTGATCACATCTGCGATCAAGACAGAATATTGTTGATCGACGGTTATTAACGTCATCCAAAGCCTGATCAATCTTGATTACCCCTGATCTTTATCGTTTCAGCGCCGGGGTTGCGATCAAGAAGGAATATTGCTGATAGTCGGTTATTAGCATCGGCCCAAACTTGATCAAGCCTGATCGCGGCTAATTGACGTGGTTTAATCACCTGATCTCACGTGATCACGCCTGATCGCATCGGTTGTATCGTCATAAGTTAGTTAATTCAATCTTGCACCAAGAATTCGCTGTGCGCTATCCCCGCCACCTGAGGAGCGACCCACACCTAGCCGTTGGGTACACAAGGTGAGCAAGAGCACAAGCAGTCGAAGACATCCAGAGGACCCCCTTCGTTAGTCGGCAGTCTGGGCGCCATGGTACCGCCTGATCAAGTCTCAAAAACTTCGATCAGCCGCTCCACCACACTATTGCGACGTGAGTTCCACGAGAGCTGTGATCGACACGGCCGTCGCATCCAGGATGTCCAGGAGGGACTCCGCGACGAGGGGAGTGCGAATGAACGCATCGATGGGCGGCTTGCCTCCCTTGAGTCTCTCGTTGCGGAGCTTCAGGGTCGTATTTCGATCCTGTCGGATATGTTCCGACCTGTCGTGCCTTTCGGCTATCCGACTTCCCACCATCCTCCAAGAGGGGACCCGCCTCCGGGTTCTGGTATCGCTTAAGCATACGCACATAGAAGGTTGGAGTACACAGCGCCTTCGGGATATCCAAGGTATACGCCAAGCCCTTTCGGGCAAGTACTTGAAAGGCCCCACAAACCTGGGGAGCAGTTTGTTCCGTAGCACGTTGGAAACTGCATGTGTAGGAAGATTCTTAGCGTTTAATAAAACACTTTCTCCTACTTTATACGCCCTTTTGCTACGCCGGCCCTTGCGGCCGGCCTGTTACTTTTGCTTGTCTCGTCTTTCCGCCCTGGCATCGCGAACGTGTCGTAAGACACTAAGGCGCGTCGATAAGAACTTATCGATGTGCTTTAGCACGGATACAGGGCTGACATCAGGGAATACTCCACCTCTCAAGCCTTCGGCCACACACACGTGGAGTCAACAGAACCCTCGGATTCACTAATCCGTTCAAGTAAAACGGGGTAAACCGCGTAGATGCATGGACCGAATTGTTAATAGCAAATTCGGCCATAGGAAGCATCTCACTCCAACTCTTTGGAGAATCCGGACATAAACACCGGAGAATATCCTCAACAACGCGATTAACGCGTTCCGTTTGACCGTCCGTCTGCGGATGATCCGCAGTGGACATGAGGAGCTTGGTGCCCAGTACCTTAAACAACGCTACCCAAAAATGTCCCGTAAAGCGGGGATCCCGATCCGACACAACGGAATCGGGTAGACCATGCTGTCGGAAGACACGGTATAGGATCACTTTTGCTGTTTCTTGTCCATCAATGGACTCTGGCACCGCCGCCTGTTGAGCCATCTTGCTCAAACGGTCTACAAAGACCAATATGCCGGTGATCCCGGCCTTATCCTTCGGAAAACCGAAGATAAAATCCATGCTAATGGATTTCCAACACTCCGTTGAAACGGACAAGCTCGCCAAAGGCGCAGCTGAACTTGCAGAGGGTTTAACCCTCTGACACGTCTCACAGGTGCGTATATACGCACCGACCCACTTATAGGTGTTGTTCCACCAATACAAAGCGCTTAAAGAGCTGTAGGTCTTATCCCGACCTAAATGACCGTTAGGGGCGTCATGTGCCTCAAATAGGACTCTGTACTTTAGTTCCTCATCATGAGGAACAACCACCCGCGGAGTGTCCTCCGCGCTCGTGCTATAATATAGCAAACCGTCACAGTACATGTAACGGTGTAAACGAGCTCTAGCTCGACTTGACAGGGTTGGCTCAGACGAGCCAAGTCCCTTTCCACCCAACGCGCTGATAAGTGCCGTACACAGTGGGTCTTTCTCATACGCCTGGCGTATGAGATCCACCACAGACGAGGTGATGAATGTCGCGTGAGCGAGCTCGTAATCGGGACGACGCGACAACGCGTCTGCAAGCACGTTCTGCTTGCCAGGTTTATACTTAACATCAAAGTTATACTCCGCAAAGAAGGAGAGCCAACGGGCCATCCGTTGGGAGAGATGAGGCGACTTGGTCGCTGTCCGTAAGGACGCATGGTCAGTATAAACCACAAACGGCTTTGAGCCGAGTAGGTGAACCCTAAATTTGACAAGGGCATACTTCATAGCAAGTAGCCCCTTATCATGAACGGGATAATTCCGTTCCTCAGCTTCAAGCTGCCTCAACAAAAACGCAATCACGCGTTCCCGTCCCGCATCGTCTGCTTGTAACAAAGCACATCCGATTGCGAAATCGGAGGCGTCGCAGACGACACTAAATGGTTTCCCAGAATCTGGGAGATCAAGAACGGGAGCTTTTAACAAGCTCCACTTAACCGCTTCAAAAGCGTTTTGGTGTTCGGTTTTTCAACACCAATCAACATCCTTCTTAAGAAGGTCGGTTAATGGCCTCGCTATTTCAGCGTAGTTCTCGCTGTACTTGTGGAGATAATTGGCTAATGCAAGCCACTTCTGTAAATCTCTAAGATTTACAGGCGAAGGCCACTCCACAATGGCTTTCACCTTCGTGGGATCCGACCGCACTCCATCCTTACCGATGAAGCATCCGAGGAAAGGAATTTCCTCAGCACCAAAGATACATTTGGATGCGTTCGCATATAACTTATGCTCCCGAATACGTTCGAGCACCGCTCGAAGGTGTATCAGATGCGTCTGAACATCAGATGAGTCGCCTTCCGCGCGACTGTGAACAAATATATCGTCGAAGTACGTCTGAGCGTACTTTCTATGAGGGCGGAAGAGTTGTGTTACCAAGCGATTATAAGTCGCTGATACGTTTGAAAGCCCCTGTGGCATAACAAGACACTCCCACAGCATGCCACTAGGCGTGCTGACCGCTGTAAGAGGGATATAGGATGCTCGCATGAGCACCTGATAACACCTGTCCACCAGATCTAAGGCACTGTAAACAGTACAGCCCGCCATATTGTTCTGGAGGACATCCTTCCGAGGAATCGGAGTCTGCATGGGTACAGAAGCTGCATTCAGCTTGTTGTACGCATGCACAATGCGCCACTTTCCGTTAGGCTTACGAACACAAAAATTAGTAGATGAATGGGGAGACTTGCTCTACAGTACCATCCCTGCCTCTTCTTTCCCCTTGAAGAATGCGTCGATGACGTCGCATTGTTCCTTGGGGAGAGGCCACTGCCTAGTGACGCAGTATTTGGTTCCAGGGACCAAATCAATTTCATGTCGGACTCCCCGATCCGGTGGTAACCCCATCGGCGGGTTGTCACTAATGACATCTCCGAATTCCTTTAACAAGGAATGGTAAGGGTCCTCAGGATCCGCAAGGATCTTGAGGCCGCTTCGGGCATTCAATGCCTGTTTGGTTTTGTACAAAACAGACTCGACCATCGTGGATGAGGAGTTCAACTCCTCTTCCGGACACAACACGACGACCTCGTCGAGTTCACCTGCTTTTACAGCAGTCTCAAACTCGTTGAAGGAGATCTACTCCAACGACAACAGTTCGCCTACCCCAGGCAACCATTCAAGGATTACGCCTTCCGTGACAACACCTGTCACGCTATTCAGCATCCGATAGGACTGCTGACTACTGGCCTCGGGACTCTTCCCGGGACCCAGATGGGGGGGGCAATTTCCCCATTTATTGGAAGCGCCTCTCGCCTATCCACAGAGCTCTTTACCTCTACCACCGGTGACTCGCCGGTTTCACCTAATATGGCGTGTCGGAATCATTTCCGACGTGCGAAAGAGACAAACTTCGGGTATATCCGCTTGGAAGCGCCTCGCGCTTAACCACAGGGGTCTCTACCCCTACCACTGGAGTCGCAACTTTCTCGCCGAACACGACGTGGTCGGGAACCCCGACCTGCAGAAGAGACAAACTTCGGATCTCTTCTCTAAGCGTCTCGCGCTTAACCTCAGAGGAATCCACCTCTATCACTGGCGACTCACCAGTCTCGCCTATAACGGCGTGGGGATTAACCGCCGAATCCCCCTCGTCAAGGAACACTTCCTCGACCAAATTGGGAATGATCATTTCAGACATCCCAATCTCTGGCATCTCTCGCCAGAATCGCTTTTTGCGATCGATCAAAGGTGGGTTCACGACTCGCCAATGCTTCACCCGATCGCGAGTGCGTTGAGCCAATGGACTTAGACTTCCAGTCTATCCATGGCTCGTGGCGTTCCAGCCACTTCATGCCCAGAATGAGGTCATAGCTCGAGTCCAAATCCAGGACTAGGCAACGTTCTAAGCTGTCGAAGTCTGCAAACTTCAGGTTAAGGTCAATCGAGACCTTGGGTACAGAAACCTGTACGCCCGTCGCAAGACGGACGTGACAACGTCACGAGAACGTGCCTCTAGGGCCTCGGCATACAGCCGAATCTTCTCCACAGAAGCCCGTTTGACATAATTTCCAGACGTTCCAAAGTCTATCAAGACTCTCCAAGGCTTATCAAAGCCTTTCACGTCCGCAAGGACGACCAGCAAACCTGGCTGGTACACCAACTCGGTGCTAGAAAGCACCGTTTCCCTCGGGGCTTTGTGCTGTCGTCCCTACCCTGGGGATTAACAGCACTGAGGGATCCCGCGGTAGGGCGCCCCGCACCTACTGGGAGCCGTCGTTTCCCGTCGGCTTGGGAGAGCCGCCCTCGGCCCTTTATAGCGAGTGTCTCGCTGGGGCTTTTTCGTACATCTGTTCCGTAGATGATCCGTGCTTCCACACAGGAAGCACCTTAGCGGCCCACGCCGCTGCAACATAGCTAAGAGTTCCGCCTCGAAGCTCTGCGAAAAAGAGTCAGAGTGACTCTTAGCGGAAGGTTTCCCCTCCACTTCGACCTGACTCAAGTCCATGGGTTCAGGACCCACCTTAGAGGAACGAAAGTTCCTCTCGGCGCTTAACGCGATCTTAAACGCCTCCCCCAGGGATTGGGGTCGGCATCGGAAGAGCTCCGAACGTGCTGGCCCTATTCTCAGGCCTCCCATGAACACGGGAGTGGACACATCGTCCGAGTACGCTTTAGCGTACATCCCTGCCAACAGGGTCTTAAGTTCTTGGATATATGTTTCCAAGTCCCTAGTGTCCTGACGACACCTCAGAAACGCCAACTGATTCTGGAAAACCAGATTCGGCGTAGCATACATGCTCATAAGCTTTTGCTTAAGGACTTCCCAGGTCAGGAACACGTCCATGGCCGAATCCGAGCATGTAAAAGCCCATGCACGGGCTTTACCCGTAAGATGGATCAGTGCAAGTCCCACTTGCAAGTGATCAGCGATCACAATTGCTGTGGCGAAGGCCGTTTCGACCTCTCGTAACCACACATAAAGGTTATCACCCTTTTCACCGGTGAATTCCTTTATCTTAAAGGACAATGGGGGACGCACCCCTGTGGAACGACCTCCACTTAAACTTGCCTCATGGTCGATGAGGGCATTGAACCTTGCCTTCACGGCCTCAAGGCCCTTCTCATCTAGGGTCTGCATTCCTTCGTCACCCAGTAAGGATAACAGCCTGCTAAAGGCTTCCTGCTGGACGAGGGTTAACCTTTCCCGATCGTCCTGATTCATCCCTTGCTGAGGATGCTGTAGCCTACCAACACAGGTGTTGGATTGACAACAAGTGCTCTCAGATGTAGCCGGTGCGTACACGCACGGTGCGGCTAGCGCACAGAGGAAAACTTTCCTCAAGCGGCGATGTGCCGCTACTTAGCCGATACGCCCTTTATAAAAGGGCTTAGTAAGAGAGCACTCTCTTACTCGGGGCCAAGATTCCACTTTGGTTTACAAGTTAGCGTGAGCTAACGCCTTAACACAAGGCTCCCTTAATAAGGGGGTAGCTAAGGGAAGAACTTCCCTTACACTACAACACTCACTGCGCGCGCGACCGGTCGAGGTCGTGCGTCCTGCAGTCTTTTGAGTGAAATGTAAACTGAATGTATATTTAATATGTAATTAGCCTAAATTAATTTAAACTAATGTAAACTATATGTAATACTAAGTAGAACTTACTAAAATCGTACCAAGCTAAAATGTAGTGTAAACCACCTGTGTACTAACACGTGGCCGGCTGCCACGCCTCCACCAAGGGCTCCTGCCCTAATTGGTTAAAATAACCAATAGGTCCAAACCTTTCGGACCGGTCAATACTGACCCCAACCGTTGTGTACTCACATACATCACATACTAAATGTAACCAGAATGTAACCCTGTTACAGGTGGTGTACATTACATTTCGGCTAGGTACGGATTAAGTAAGTTTTACCTAGTATTACATATAGTTTACATTAGTTTATTAAGTTAGACCAATTACATATTAAATATAAATCAGTTTCCGTTTTAAACTAAGTACAGCTAGATGTTCGACCGGGAAAGGTCGAGCGTGCTGTGAGTGTTGTAGCAGGGGAGTACCTCCCCTAGCTATTCCCTACTAAAGGAAGCGTCAGTCTAAAGCTTTAGCGTACGCTGAAGGAAACTGGGGAAATCTTGGCCCCGATAGAGAGAGTGATCTTACGCTAAGCCCTTTCATTAGGGCGTATCGGCTAAGTAGCGGCGTATTGCCGCTTAAGAAAAGTCTTCGTCTGTGCGCTAGCCGTACCGTGCGTTCACGCACCGGCTACTAGAAGTGTGTCGAATTATGTAGAGTACAATGTCACGAAGTACTTTGTGATGTATCGATATACGTAGCTGTTGTTGTTGTTTAGGATCGGATCGCTGTCGTAGATCTTATCCAGATTCATGACTGCCAGAACTGCTGTTTTCCTCACTAATTGGGATTCTCTTGATTGATTGCTATCTTGTTGTTGGGATTTGCGAGTGTTCCTCTCGGTTATCACTTTGTGTTCGTCTGAGTCACTCATACTACCGTGCGTACTTAGTTACGCGCGTTCCAATTCTTCCGAGTACTGGCGCGCAAGATTCCACAACAAACAGATAGCAACAGGAAGTAACGTAACAGCAGTAATATAATTGCAAGCACAATTTATTATCCACTTAATGTAACGAAACTGAAACGAGACAGCGACGTAATCCACTATCAACGAGAACGAGAAGGAAAAACAATTCCAGCTGCACTTGAAGCGTACTCAGGCTCCACTAATCCACAAATCCACGTGATCGAGAAAAATCAAATTCAGAAGTGATTTATTAGTGTTAAGTTTATACCTAAACTAATAATATGCAAATACACAAGTTCCTGTACTTAACCTAAAGTTATGTACAGTACATCAACTTTTCACTGTAAAGTCACTAAAACCGCAATATCGCGACGCGAGCCGCTGCAGGAATTGCGCGTGATTCTAACACTCCCTCTCGACTTTTCCGTGAAATCCAATCAGTCCATCGTGATCGCTGCTAATCCGAGACCGTCCTGTGCACGTTTCAACTTCTCCGGACCCAAAGACTTGGTGAAAACATCAGCTAAATTCATATCCGAAGATTGATAAATCGGTTTAATTAATCCATCCTTTGCTTTCGAAATCAAAAACTTTACCCTGATGTTCATGTGCTTGGTCTTCAAACCTTTTCCATCTCCATAAAGCATTTTTATAGCAGCTTGGTTATCGCAAAACAACGTCATGGGAAGGTTTAATTCCATGCCAACTTCGGTAGACATTTCCTTGAAAACAATTTGCTCGCACAGCGTCACCGACGCCGCATAAATTTCAGCCTCCATGGTAGAGAGCGAGACACAAGATTACCGCTTGCACACCCAGTGCACAATACTTCCTTCGACAAAAATTACACCGCCGCTTGTGGACTTTCGGTCGTCCTTCGATCCAGAAAAGTCAGCGTCAGAATATCGAGATTCGAACTCGATTCTTCCCTTCCGTCTTCGCTTTATCATCCACCTCCAATCGCAATTTCATTCCAGACGTGCCCTTGAGAAAACGCAAAATTCTTTTGGCCGTGACCCAATCAAACTTGGTCGGCGCATGTGCTCTGCGCGTGGCCTTATGCACTGCATAGGCAATTTCGGGCCTGCAGCAGCGCGCGATGCAGAGTCGACTTCCCGTTAATGACTGGAAATCCTTTATCATCGGCTCGCCACTGCATTCGCTTCTCTTCAACGGTTCGTGCTCCTTAAGACTTTCATTCTCATATTCGTCGCCAATCGGCGCTTTGACTGCATTTGAGTCTTCCATGTGGTAAACTTTCAGCAGGTCCTTGATCATGACCTCTTGGTCCAACAGGTAACCAATGTTTTCGTCATAATCCACCCGCATACCGAGAAATTTCTAGACTTGACCCACATTCCTAATTTCCAAACCTTTAAGTTCCTCAAAAAAATTCGTCACGTGTACTTCCTTAGTTTCTGTAACCAACAGGTCGTCTACATATACGCCGAGAACGACTGTTTCATCACAAACCTTAAAATAGAAACATCCATCCGTAAAGGTCTGCTCATATCCATGTTCCAAAAGCTTTGAATACAAAAGGCGATTCCATTGCCTTCCCGCCTGTTTCAGTCCATACAGCGTTTTCTTCAGCTTCAGGACAATTCCACGCGTGCTTTCAACCTGCAATTTCTCCAATTTCTCACGCTCAATGTGCATTCCACTGGGGACGAGCAAATAGATGTCATGTTCATCCTTCAACGCTTTTACGTAAGCGATGGGGATGTCCCCATGCATAGCTCGAACATTCCATTTGCGAGCGAGCATAAAAATATACCGCACAATGGTCATCTCCATGACCGCGGCGAAAGTCAACTCGTAGTCGACCCCGAAACGCTGTTCGTTTCCGCAGGCCACTAATCTTGCCTTGTACCGCTCAAGTTGTCCGTTAGCGTCCGTCTTGACCTTGAACATCCACTTGGTGTGTAACGGTTTCGCATCCATGGGTTTCCTGATTACATCCCAGACTTGGTTGGTCTCCAAAGCCTCAATTTCTTGTTTCATGGCTTTGATCCACTGGCACGCATCCTTGCGCCCAATCGCATCACGATATTTCCTTGGATCGTTCTCCATAATCAGATTCATCATCGACTGCTTTTCTTCTTCGTCGTTATCTTCGGCCTTTCTTTCCGCTTGAGACATATGGTCAGCGTACTGCCGCGTGACGTGCCGGTCTCTCGCCCAGCGCGGCTTCCTCTTTTTTTGTTTTACCTGTCTTTCAGGCCCTTGCCCTTCTTGAGTGATGTTTCCATCAATTTCCTGCACAGTTGGCACTCCTTCCGCTCCTCGGACGCTTGGTCTCCTTCTTGAGCTGCGGACTTTTCCTCTTCTTCCTGAATGTTCCTTAAATGTAGATTCTGCACTTTTGTCAGCGTGTCGACGTTTTTCACATGCTGGGTAATTGTTACTTTTTGTTCACCCTTGAGGAACACCTTGAAGTCCTTGGTTTCTTCGCTTCTGCAGATAATAACTCCGACTTTCGCGCGATGCGTGAGAGGCTTCTTTCCTGGGTTCCTGTAAACAGTGCACGGCGACCCGAAGGTCACAGTTCCACCGAGATTTGGATTTGTGCACGTCAGTACTTTCAGCGGCGACATCCGCTTCGGATTAGCGCTTGTGGGGGTGCGATTCAGCACAAATGCCGCATACTTGGCCGCATCCCCCCAAAACGACAGATTAAGGCCGCTTCTGAACAGCATGCACCGGGCCATGTTCATTACGGTCCGATGCATGCGCTTTGCCTTGACGTTGTTTGCTTGATTCCCGGCTTTGCTTATTTGTCACGAAATACCAGTACTCCGACAGAAATAGTCAACGTTCTTGAACTCCACCCCTCCGTAGGTCCGCAAAACATGAATTTTACATCCAAACTTCCGCTCGAAAAAAGCTAAAAAATGTTCAAACTTTTTTGCCGCAACGTCCTTCATTTTAGCCAAGAAAATTCGAGCGTAGTTGCTCTTAAAATCGATGAAATTTATCAAGTAGCGGTTACCCAATCGATCCCTTGGTGTCATTGAACCCTTAAGGTCAGAACAAATCACACCACCGATCCGATAGATGGGCGCATTCTTGCCGCTATCCTTCTTCGATTGGACGTTCTTGGTCTGCTTCCCCTGCGCGCATGTAACGCAGTGCCTACGCGTGTCGTCCGTAATCCGAATGACATATGCGGGTCTTTAGCCAACGCAATGATCGTGTCAAAATTCAGGTGGCCAATCCGAGAGTGGAAATGCATTAGTGTCCCACTCTGGATGCCCTGGTCCACCGTAAAATTGTCTTCATTTGTAGCCACCAAGGACATAATCATTTCTTTGTATGACTTCTTGGAACGATCCAATGTTCCTTCCACAGTAAAAAAATTACTTTCTATATCAGTATTCGTAATTGGAACGCCCTTATAATGCCTAACAAGCGTTCTTTTTCCATTGGCATAGCCAATAACGACACCACCTTTCTCGAAAGCGCCATACGAAAAAATATTTCGGGCGATTCCTTCCACGTAGAATACATATTTAATTTTTTACCCGCGTTTCCGTGTTACCATACATGAACCGGATAAACATCGTGCCCTTTTTAGTAACCTCAAATCTTTTACCGTAGACTTGGTAGCATTGACGCGACACTGTCATCACACCAATCAAGCACGTGAGGTAGGACTTTAAAAAGTGTCTACTTGCACCGCTGTCTAGGACCCATGTGTCCTTATCACATGTCTCATCGCTTCCAGCAATCATCAAGGCATAATCTTCCCTTGGCATCTTCTTCTTCTTCGGGCATTCCCGTTGGAAGTGCCCTTGCTCACCGCATGCATAGAAAGCGCGGTTTTTCACAGTTTTCCTGGCCCTTTCAGCCACCAAATTCACAGACCCTGCACTGTGGCTTTTCTGCCGCCGGCTGTTGAACTCAACAGCCAGCGCAAACTGACAGATCTCTTCAGCCTGCCGCAAGTGGTCCACCCTCGTGTTGTCGTACAGGGATATGAGGATATGTACCATCTCCGGCGCAGCGTGGTAGACCACAATATCCAGTAGCCTCGCATCGCAGTTCGTGCAGACTGCTTCGGCCACTGAGGTAAGGTACAGGAAGTGGTCAAACCACGACCTTCCGGGTGCCTTGCGCGCACCAAAAATCTTCATGCCTTCATCGCGCGTTAGTTGCACGCTGAATGCCGTCAACATTTTATTCATGATGTGCCAAAGGGCTGGCGTTTCCTTCCACCACCCCTCTACCAGCCGGTTATAATAGGCTTCTGCTGGTCCCGCCAAGTAATGGCCCAGTGGTTCCACCTTTGATATCTTCCGACCATTTGAATCCGCACGCTTCTGCGAGACTTATCTGCCTGAGAAATTTTGTTTCCCAGGCCTGGAAACCAGATCCCAGACCCTTGTAATTCTCATATCCATCGAAAGGCAGGATCTGTAGTCTTTTTTGTTTGGTTGTGGGCGGTCTAGCGATACCATAACCCTTCCCGGCCACCTTCCAGGGGCAACATATGTCTGCTGGTACTGATTAATTTTCTGTGCTTGCACAGGGTTTACCAGGTCCAGCGCCCTCGCCCCTAGTGAACGCAACTTTTCAGCTTCGCTAATATCCTTGAAGCTCATTCTTCCTGGCGTACCAGTGCGGTAGTCCTCCTTTTCTTCATCGCTTTCCCCCAAGCAGGCCAAGATCATGTTGGTATCCCCACTGGGTTTAGGCGCCACAGTTTGTGCCGGCGCACCCTTTGTTTAACGACAATTCCATCTTGTCCAAGCGATCCATAACATGCGCGAAGAAGCGCGCCATGTCTTCCGGTTTGAATGTCTGACCTGACTAGTCACTGCCCTTGTTTGGGCTCATAACCAGTTTGTCTGAGTCACTCATACTGCCGTGCGTACTTAGTTACGCGCGTTCCAATTCTTCCGAGTACTGGCGCGCAAGATTCCACAACAAACAGATAGCAACAGGAAGTAACGTAACAGCAGTAATATAATTGCAAGCATAATTTATTATCAACTTTAATGTAACGAAACTTGAAACGAGACAGCGACGTAATCCACTATCCACGAGAACGAGAAGGAGAAACAATTCCAGCTGCACTTGCAGCGTACTTAGGCTCCACTAATCCAAAAATCCACGTGATCGAGAAAAATCGAATTCAGAAGTGATTTATTAGTGTTAAGTTTATACCTAAACTAATAATATGCAAATACACAAGTTCCTGTACTTAACCTAAAGTTATGTACAGTACATCAACTTTTCACTGTAAAGTCGCTAAAACCGCAATATCGCGACGCGAGCCGCCGCAGGAATTGCGCGTGCTTCTAACACTTTGTGCTTGCCATGTTCATCAAGCAGTTAAATGGGAACGAGGGTGTAGCGAATACTACTGGCTTTGCTGTAAGCAGGAGCAAGAAGAATTTGGCATGTGCGAATACCAATCTGCACACCACCAGGCAGTAAAGCAATACGTCCATCGATAGGTTTTGTAAAGCGTAATAAGGATTGTTTTAGAAGTATTTAATCTCTTTTAGAGGTTAGTACGAGAGGAATTCACCAATGAGTCTATTGGCGATCTGGTCAAGTTTATTTTCTATGGCACTGGCAGCAGCAGGAGCAGCAGAGTAATCGAGCTCCATAATACTATATGGGAGTATCCGCTCCGAGGGCAGGTTCAGAGTGGATGGGTGGGGAGAAGAAAAAAGGAGGAAAAGGGGGTGATACTATCCCCCGGTGAATTTAAAATAGAAATGCGCAGTTGAAAAACACGTCACGAGCAAAAAAAGAAGGGAATGGGGTCGATTTAACATTCCCTTAAACGGTTGTTGAGCTTGATATAGTCAATATCATAGAAAGGAGTAGAAGGGTGTGTGACCGTACTGTAACCGTAGTCATTATTCGCGAAGAAGTGGAATGTGGTGGAGTCCAGTTCAAAATCGAAGTGTCCGGAACTGAGCCACCATCGCGCCCATCCGACCAACTAACGGAGGGGGTACTCCGCGAACCTTCGCCTGGGTGCCGATTGGGTTACCGAACGGCATTACAGGACGCAGAGTCCGGTTTGTCTCGTATCTCACCTTGTGTACCCATTGGTATGGGTGGCTACACACTCGGTGGACCGTTGCTTGGTAGAGACTTTAGTGAGTGTCGATATGGGGGTACCACGTCTGGGGTACTGATCCAAAATTCCAACGAAAGATTATGCGAAATAGCCGATCGGCAAATGAAGCCGAAATTTTCACTCCGAATGCAATTAAATCTGGCACTTGACCGCCCATTGCAGTTAGTTCAGAAAATAGTAAATCCTGGCACTTGATTGCAAAAGCAATGAGTAATCCATCCAATTCCTGGCACTTGACCGCAGATCGCGATGAGTAATCCAGCCAATTCCTGGGACTTGATCGCAGATCGCGATGAGTAATCCAGCCAATTCCTGGGACTTTATCGCAGCAGATCGCGATGAGTAACCCAGCCAAAATAACACGTCTCCGTAACGTGGCCGAACTTGAGGGGGTGAGTGAACGTAGTGGGCGCCTCCCGTCGTGGTACTTCCGGTGGAGCTCTGTCCTGGCCGGGCTTAATGAGCAAGAGGGGACCCTGTTAGCCCTCTGCTCCCAATGACTCCGATCGGAGCGGCGACTTTGGCAACCCAATGTAATACTAACACTGTATTTAATAAACCAATTAAAATCTAATATATAAACTACATGTAAACCGTTTGCCTTACCTCAAATCTGCGTACAAAACACTCCAAGCACACGATTGGCCCAAAACACTCCGTCCTTTTAGCCAACCCGATCGATTTGCCTTGACAACTAGTACACAGGTACAAACTGGTCAATAATTTTCATTTGTAATCCACCACAGGAACTAGAGCTGGATCTCAATCAAAGGTGGTACAGTAATAATTGCTACGATAATTTCATTACCCTAGAAATTTCAAGAAAGAATATTTAAGTTGAAATATAAATGTTTTAATTTCAATATTTAGGTATCGATCTATTCGTAATTAAATCAGTGAATATGTATGTTAAGCAAATACTTAATGGATTTTTATAACGAGTGCAGGCATGCACCCCGAATGCTGGTTTAGGGGTTCCTTTATGTAGGTCGGCGCGGACCGCAGAGTGGGGTAGAATAAAGAATAAATGTAGAATAGACAGGGTACCAGTGTGGTGGAAATACGATAAAATAGAGTTCGAAGCCTGTCTGTGGGAGTGGCAGCGTAGGCAGCGGTCAGCGGACGGGTACATGGGAAGGGTGTCGGTTGGACAATTACGGCATTAGTTATTGAGGTTTATTGTCACAACGTTGTAAAATCCTGGTTATAGTTCAGTGGTCTGTCAGTGGATTTTACCATCCGCTTGGCCGAGGTTCGGTTTCCGTCGAATCTCGCGGGTCAAGTTACCTGCACTCGAGTGCAGGGTGCACTCGTTAAAAGCACTCATAAAGCATACACTACTAACAAAACGCCTTGCTAGGTTATCGCTAGTACTAGCAATTTCCAGGGAGCAAAACCATATATTATTAGATTCTTTAATAAATTTCTTTAAAGGGCATCGGGTACACCGTTAGCTTAATAATCGGGTATTGAATTGTAGTAAAGAAATTCAATAACTGATTACCGATGCATAGCTTAACATTCACGACGTTTTTTCTTGATCACAATCATTATTTCTGTACCAAGGCGACGTGGAGGGCCTAATGTTCCTTGTGGAAAGTAATTCTTTGATCTGATGTGGTGCGACCCTTTGGCACCGTTGCGCAATAAAACGTGCTTTTGCCGCGATATAATAATGGCATGATTCGGATATGCTTGATCTCACGAGTGGTATTCGCCGTATCTCAAAAACCATAATTGTTTCTTCTACGGCGTTTAAGCGGTGGATCATCGAATCACCATGGGACCAAGGGTCATTTGCTGTTAACTTAATCTCTTGTCTGATTACGACTCGAAAGAGGATAACGCATGCGCGGAATATGCTGCGTGAATCATGGTTCACAAATTATGTTGTGCGTCTATCAGCGAAATCAATCATTATGAAATTCTCGGGGGAGTTCAGGATAGGTTTTTGATTTTGGTCGAAAAGATCTTCTGCATTAAATACTACAGAAACAAGCCCGACCTCCTTCATCTGGAGCGCAATGCCCCGTACCGCGTCTAACTTACACGCGTGTGTCGCGTCTTCTATGTCCTTTTTTGCTCACCGATGAGATGTATGATCCCTACAACTTTGTTGTCGAAGAGGGATTGTTTCATCTTGTGGTGAAGTGTTCTGGACATTTCCGCTATAAAACTGAAGTGTGGAGCTACATTTGGTGACTGATCACCTTTTTCCGAGGAGACCAAGTGAATATTCGAACAGGTATTTGATCTCTCAGGTTTAGCTATCGTAAAGTGTGGCGGCAGTATTACATTGAATTTGGTGGATATGGATTTCTTGATCGGTCAAATTGGCTTGTTCTCCTACCTCTTGTTATTGTTTATATCACCAATCAGACGCATGTGATTGTCTGATAATAAAAAAATCTTTCCTTTTCCCTCTTTTTAAAGATATAGACTTATATAACATTATCTTCGGTGTACCAGGGGAAGTACGTATCTTGTTGATGGCAACGGGTACTGGTGAGAAGTTTATTTGTCCACGACAACACCACCGCAACCTGATGCCTTGAAAATCAAGAGTACCTGTAAGTGAAACAGGAAAACTTGTGGTGGAGTCCAGTTCAAAATCGATCACCGAAGTGTCCGGAACTTAACCACCATCGTGCCCAGCCGACCAATAGCGGAGGGGGTACTCCGCGGACCTTCTCCTTGGTGCCGATCGGGTAACCGATCGGCAGTACAGGACGCCGAGTCCGATTAATCACGCGTCTCACCATGTGTACCCATTGGTATGGGTGGATACACACTCGGTGGACCGTTGCTTGGTAGAGACTTTAGAGAAGATCGATATCGATGTACCACTTCTGGGGTACTGATCCAAAATTCCAACGAAAGATAATGCGAAATAGCCGATCGGCAAACGAAGCGTAAATCTTCACTCTGAATGCAATTAAATCTGGCACCTGACCGCCCGAAGCAGTGGGTAATCCAGCCAATGATAAATTCTGGTACTTGATTGAAAAAGCAATGATTAATCCAGCCAATGATAGTTTCTGGCACTTGATCGCAGATCGCGATGAGTAATCCAGCCAATTCCTGGGACTTGATCGCAGCAGATCACGATGAGTAAACCAGCAAAAATAACACGTCTCCGTAACGTGGCCGAGCTTGAGGGGGTGAGTGAACGTAGTGGGCGCCTCCCGTCGTGGGACTTCCGGTGGAGCTCTGTCCTGGCCGGGCTTAATGAGAAAGAGGGTACCCTGTTAGCCCTCTGCTCCCAATGACTCCGATCGGAGCGGCGACTTTGGCAACCCAATGTAATACTAACACTGTATTTAATAAACCAATTAAAATCCAATATATAAACTACATGTAAACCGTTTGCCTTACCTCAAATCTGCGTACAAAACACTCCAAGCACACGATTGGCCCAAAACACTCCGTCCTTTTAGCCAACCCGATCGATTTGCCTTGACAACTGGTACAGTGGTACAAACTGGTCAATAATTTCACTTGCACTTCACCAAAAACTTATTGGAAGACTAATTGGAGCAGCTGCAGGGAAGATCGGTTTATATTCCACGCAAAAATTTGAAGGAAACTGAGGCACATTCAGGTACAGGATTTTTTCCGCTCGACTTTCTGCCGTATGTATGTTCAGCTCGGAAAAGGTTCCGCTTGGACCTCAGGTGTAAGGTGAGAACCCCGGTTAACGTTTAATCAAGATCTCCCCTTACCACACCCCGATTAGAAAAAAGCGTACGGGAACATCAAACTGCTCGATCTGTTTCGATCTCCATGGATATGTGCACTTCCTGTAGCCGGTGCGTAGGTGCGTATACGCACGGTGCGGCTAGCGCACAGAGTAAGACTCTTCCTTAAAGCGGTATCTACCGCTACTTAGCCGATACGCCCTTTAAAGGGCTTAGTAGGAGAGCTCTCCTACTCGGGGCCAAGATTCCCGGGTTGGTTTACTACTTAGCCTTAACGGCTGTGTCCCCTTTACGGGGTGTAAGTAAAGGGAGGGCTACGTCTTACCTACGACACTAACTGCACGCGTGACCGGTCGAGGTCGCGCGTCTGCACTTTAGAGTGAAATGTAAACTGAATATATTTAATATGTAATTAGCCTAAATTAATTTAAACTAATATAAACTATATGTAATACTAAGTAGAATATTCCTAATTCTTACCTAGCTAAAATGTAGTATATGCACCTGTGTACTGACACGTGGATGGCTGACACACCACCACATCAAGGGACCCTGCCCTGATTGGTTACAATAACCGAAAGGTTCAGAACCTTTCAAACCGGTCAATACTGACCTCAACCGTGGTGTAATCATGTACACCAACACTAAATGTAACCCGAATGTAACCCCGTTACATCCTCCCCCATCAATACTATTGCTTACGCAATAATCAAAATCTTGTTGGAGAACTCCAACGCCAGTTCCTCTGGCCCTCCATATGTACACCTTCAGCGGTGCTATGGCATCTCCTCTAGAAGAGGTAGACTACTCCGAGAACTCGGAGGTGAATGCCCTAGGGGATACCTCCCCAACGGTTCACCGCTCCGACAGCGCCGAACGACGTTGTCGGCAGCCTAATCCGTTCCCCACACGTGGGGAAAATGCACTAACCAGTGCGCCACCCCTGCCCATATCGGATGATACATCCGAATCGCCAAATGCGATCGTCACTAATGAGCTGGACGCAGCTCAAGACACCCAACTTGCCGCACATGCACTAAGGACTGCGTTACGCGCCCCCAAACGCATGCCAAGGGCGGCTTATAATTTTGATGGTCCTCGTGACCTTCCAAGGTGGGCCAGGCGTTTGGTAAGGACTGGTTTAGCGTCCTATACCCTTTCCCCGAGGCTGAACGGCCGTATCAACGCGAACGCCTTGAGAAACTCCGGCAACAACTGCTTACACAAAAGCACTTCACTAGCGTCTCATATCGAGAGCGCTTGGACAGGCAGGTACAGGGTGCCCCTATTGAAAACCTCCGCGAGGTTCCTTTCGTTCTTTCTCCGGGAGAAAGTGATGATGATGCAGAGAAGAAGTTCCCCGCTTGGGCGGAAGGGGAGAAGCTTCTCCCCAGCTTCAATGAGCTCCACGATAGCTATTCCCGTCGAGACATTTGCGTGGAGAGGGCGTTGCGCCTGGCATTTGCCAGAGCCAAAGCGATGGAGCTATTACGTGCTCCATATCGCACGCGCTACGCCAGCGTCCCTGTCTCCACCATGGTGCCCGAGGACAGTGTGAGCGTCACATCTGCCTCCGGCGAACTCCCACTTACTGGGAGTGAAGGGGATTCTCATGCCCCTCTGGTCGTTTACCTACAGCGGGATTATCCCGCTCGAAAGCGTCAACGACGTCGCGGAAATCCTGCCGTAGGGGAGTCTCGAACTCCCACGAACTCTGTGAGTGCGGATAACCTTTCCACTTCACCAGATACTGGGTTTGACCCCGATGATGGCGTCGCGCCATCAACCGCTCCACATGAAAGTGTGGAGTACCCTCCGCATCAAGCATTGGAGGAGGAGGTCGCGCAAATGCGACGTGAGATTCGCAAGCGCTGTGATAGACACAGCCATCGCATCCATGATATCCACGAGGGGCTCCGCGATGAGTGGGATGCCAATGATATCTTTGAGATGCGGCTTGCCTCTCTCGAGACGACCGTTGCGGAGCTTCGTGGTCGCATTTAGCCCTTTTGAGCTTCCTTCGCCCTGCCGTGCCTTACGGATCTTACGGCTATCCGCCTTTCCACCCCCCCCCTCCAGGAGGGGGCCCGCCTCCGGGTCCTGGTATCGCTTAAGCATACCGACATAGAAGGTTGGATGCGTACGCATCACCTTTGGGATGTCCAAGGTATACGATAAGCCCTTTCGGGCTAGTACCTTAAAGGTCCCCACAAACCTGGGGCGCATTTTATTGCGCAACACGTTGGAAACTGCATGTGTAGGAAGATTTTTAGCGTTTAATAAAACACTTTCTCCTACTTTGTATACTTTTTCGTTACGCCGCCCCTTGCGGTCAGATTGCTCCTTCTGCTTGTATTGGCTTTCCGCCATGTCATCGCAGACGTGTCGTAAGACACTAAGGCGCGTCTATAAAAACTTATCGATGTGCTCTCGCACAGATACAGGGCTGACATCGGGGAATCCTTCCCCCCTCAAGCCCTGGGACACACACACGTGGAGTCAACGGAGCCCTCGGATTCACCAATCCGTTCACGTAAAACGGGGTAAACCCCGTAGATGCATGTACCGAATTGTTGATAGCAAATTCAACCATCGGAAGCATCTCACTCCAACTCTTTGGAGAATCCGGACATAAACCCCTCCACAACGCGATTAACGCGTTCCGTCTGACCGTCCGTCTGCGGATGGTCCGCAGTGGACATGAGGAGCTTAGTACCTAGCAGCTTAAACAACGCTCCCCAGAATTGTCCCGTAAAACGGGGATCCCGATCCGACACAACGGAATCGGGTAGACCATGCTGTCGGAAGACACGGTATAGGAACAATTTCGCTGTTCCTTGTCCATCTATGGACTCTAGCACCGCCGCCAGGTGAGCCATCTTGCTCAATCGGTCTACAAAGATCAATATACCGGTGTTCCCGGTCTTATCCTTCGGTGTAATGGGGTGCCATTACGTAATTGATATTCAAGTTAGAATATCACAGTTTAATTTCAGACGCGTTGTCTGAAATTTAAATAAGAGATTATAAGTTATTATAATCTAAGAAGGAAAAGTCGATTCGGTATAAATACCGAATCTTGCAGGTTAACTAATAGTACAGTTAGTTAAAGACTTGATATTATTATATTAATTAGTTAGTTACTATACTATTAGCCTCTAAACCACCTATTAGATAAACACTTTTAATTTTGCGTTCTAGATAGCAAGTGAATATTTATATTCACTTTTATTATAGGATTAGTTGTCATCAACTAATCCTACCCCTTTTGTATTGCGCGCTTCCTCGCACAAATACAGTGTAAGCCAGTAACAGGATCAGTCCTGTTACACTTGGTAGCACTTTGTGGTCCGTCTTAACGACCACAGTTCCGTTCTGCTCGTTAACTAGCGGAGCGAAGATTAAGAGCCGCTCGGCATCATGTCGTGAGACATGACGCCTGCCGAGCGAGAAAGAACGCTGGAAGAGGTGAATAAACACTTCCCTCACTTCTCGTCGCGTAGTAAAGACGCGACGGTGGAAATTATTCGGTCTATGGGGACAGACATCATTACCTTCCTCAAGAGTAAGTCCCCGGAGGAAGTGGTTCAGGTGGTGAATCGCTTTAGGCGAAACCACCTAGAAAAGTCAGAACGGCCCGCGCCAGAGGCAGCGCGGACCGCATCAGCACCTACAACGCATAGCGTTGAAGTGGTAAAGGCGCGAGTACCGCCCTTTACCGGCGAAGGGGGCGAGCCCCTTCGTAGATGGTTCGCAGAGGTGGAAGATGCCATCTCTGCGGAAAATATTGTTGACGAACGTCAACAGGCGTACTTCGCCACAACATGTCTTGGCGGCAGAGCCAGGGCATGGGCGATGAGTCGCAGAGCCACTGATGACTCTGCGTTCCTGACTTATCAGGAATTAAAAGCTGAGCTAAAGCTCAACTTTGAAGCTCCTGAAATGGAGCTAAGTAGTCGGCAGGAGTTCATGGAACTCCGGCAAGGTAAGCTTGACCTTCAAGCTTACGCTCAGAAGACGCAATATTTGCTGTCAAATATTGTGTATGAGCCGGTTCCCCCTGATATGCAGGTCACTGGCTTCTTGAAGGGACTCAATGATGGTCCCGTCAAACGGAGTCTCTACCGGCACCCGCCAGAGACTCTAAGGGATGCCATTGATATGAGCATCCGTGAGGAGTTCAGCATGCGATCAGCGTCATCGCATGCTGGGTACAGCCGAAGGGCCCAACAGCCCTTCGCTTTTGACATGCCGCAACGGCATGTCAACAATCAGCAGTCAGGCAGACGAAGCTCACACTTCGTCTCAAGAAACAGCCACACGCGCCAGAGCATGGGCGGTGGAGGTCCAGAGCCGATAGACCTATCGGTTGCGGTTGCTTCGAACACGAAGCAACCGAAATTTAAGAAGAACATTCGCTGCAATCGATGCGCGAAAATGGGGCATTTTGCCCATGAGTGTATGGTACCGCGTCCGGTGCCACGCAGTCAGCGGACGGAACCGTCCGCTGCACGGCGACACCAACAGGGACATCACCCTGTTGGTGCAAAAAACGAGAATCGCCAGTAGGGGCGGGGCGCCCTACTGGGAATGTTATCCCACATGCCGACATAGGGCATGTGAGGGTAATAGCCCCAGACGGGACTATGTCCTGTCAAAAGGTGCAGGGTGATGATAAGCCTCTTATCACCCTGGAGGTTAAGCCGCACGGGAGCGATGTCCCCATACGAGCTTTGTTTGACACAGGAGCGTCAAACAATTTCGTTAGAACTCAGAGTCTAACGCTGTTGAGCTTCGCGGAGGTAGAGACCCCACGAAGTATGTTGTCAGTCCGGTTAGCAACAGGTGCAACCGTGACTATTCCAAAGCGTGTGATTAAAACACGCTTCGAGTTGAATGAACTGTCATTCGAGGATCAATTCATCGTCCTCGATTTAGATGACAAGTTCGATGTGATACTTGGAATCCCATGGATGTCCAAGTTTAAACCTTCGATTGACTGGGTTAACCTATCGATCGACTGCGGCGGACGCACAGGATCTGATCACCCTGTGTGTAATCCGGCTGCATCAGAGGATACAACCGCAGCGTCAGACATTCTGGTGGATAGCGATGGCACCACCAGGTCTGTTCTGACACGATCAGCGGAAGGTACCTCCGCTGGTGAGAGTCCAGAGGGACTACCACACGCAACAGAAGAGTCGTGGCATGTTAAAGAGATATCCACGGGTGATAAAGACCACCGTGAGAATGAAAATGTATCCACAGTGGGAAACACCCACTGTGCGACCGAAGGTTCCAACACGACGAATGAATTCCGTGTTGATGAGAGTGAACTCACGATCGAGTGCAATCGTGAGCAAAACTCCGTGGTGGCCAGTGCCCACCACGTTTCGTTAGCCATGCGCACGGGTGATAAAGACCACCGTGTCGCAGAAAAGGCGGCCGATCAGACGAGCACATCTGATCGCCAAAATTCCATGGTAGGCAGTGGCCACCATGATGATGAGTATTCGCACACGGTGAATCGTAATCACCGTGTAGCAGTCAATCAGACGAGTGCGTCTGATTGCATGGGCAGTTCCGTCGAGACGATCAACGTCTTGACGCAAACGGAGACAGGATTAGCTACCCAGTCTATGTTTATGGAACACCCTCCGAAAGAAGGTTCGGAGGTGATGGCTCTTCCAGCGCTAAGCTGGAAGAAGTTTGTGAGAAACTTGCACGATGGTCAGATCGAACAGATCTGTATCATCGTTGCAACAGATGATGTAGTGGATATTCGTGAACGAATATCCACATTACAAGTGGAAAAAATTGGGAACGAGGTTCCCAATGATCAAACCAAAGTTCAGCGCTTTGAAGCGCAGAGCTGGGAGTCGCTTAAAGCGAACTCCCCATTTTATGAGGTACTTCGGGAATACGCTGACGTATTCCAAGAAGAAGTACCTAGCGAGCTCCCTAAGGATAAGGGAACTCGTCATGAGATTGACCTCGTGCCAGGCACGAAGTATTGTGTCACGCGACAATGGCCGTTGCCTCGTGATCAAGTAAAAGCGATCGACGAGTTTTTCGAAGCTCGTCGCAAATCAGGCCAACTGCGGTAGTCTACCTCACCGCACTCTACCCCCACATTTTGTGTGAAGAAGTCCACAGGTGGGTGGAGAATCGTTCACGCTTACAACAAGCTGAACGCAGCGACGGTACCGGCCCAGACACCGATACCGCGGAAGGATGTCATCGTAGATGGCATGTGCGGGAGCACCATCTTTAGTGCTCTCTATCTAAGAGATGGATTTGTCAAATCCTAATGCGTGAGAAGGATATCCCTCTCACGGCAGTAAGAACCCCAAGCGGCATGCTTTGGGAGTGGCTTGTTATGCCACAGGGGCTTCGAAATGCCCCTGCTACGTTTAACAGATGCGTAACGCATCTATTACGCCCAGTGAGAGAATTCGCACCGAGTTATTTCGATGAAGTGTTCATCCATAGTAAGGGTGAGCACGATAAAAGCGATGTAGATGTCCACAGGGAACATCTACGTCGAGTGTTAGAGATTATGCGTAAGCATAAGCTCTATGCAAATCTGAAGAAGTGCACCTTTGGTGCACCTGAGATACCCGTTCTTGGATGCTTTGTGGGCAAGAACGGGGTGCGTCCTGATCCAGAAACGATCAGGGTGATCGTTGAATGGCCTACGCCAAACAACGTTAAAGAACTTCGAAAGTTCCTTGGGTTGGAAACATATTTGCACAAGTATTCGTGCAACTATGCTGGGTTAATACGACCTCTTTCTCAATTACTTAAGAAAGATGTCGAATGGCATTGGGATACCCAATGTCAAGATGCTTTTAATGCAGTCAAGCAAAGCTTGACTGAAACGCCTGTCTTGGCTATAACCGATAACGAGCGTCCGTTCCACGTCGTTTGCGACGCGAGCGATTTCGCTATCGGCTGTGCTTTGATGCAGCGTGATCACGATGATCGTGATCGCGTAATCTGCTATCAATCGCGTCAGTTGCGCCCAGCCGAGCGCAACTATCCAGTGCATGACAAGGAACTCCTTGCCATGAAGTACGCACTGGCTAAGTTTCGGATCTATTTCTTGGGAGATAGACCGTTTGTGGTTTACACGGACCATGCGTCGCTACGCACGGCCGTGAATTACCCACACATTTCTCTAAGAATGGCTCGATGGCTGTCATTCTTTGCTGAGTACAATTTTACGGTTGAATACAAACCATGAAAGTTGAACGTGATAGCAGATGCGCTATCACGAAGGCCCAATTACGAGATGAAACCGTCCGTAACCGAAGGTGCCAGTGCAAACTCGATGCGTTGCACTGCTTTGTCGTCGTCAATTATACGATAACTACGCGAGGCGTACAAAATAGACGAGGAGACACGTCTGTTGATTGATTACGTAAGTAATCAATCAAGTGAGAAACGCGACGACTCCCAGAGTTTCTCCGCGCTTGCGTGCATCGATATCGACTGCACGATGGTCTGCTGCTTTACAGCACCGACCAAAAAGATGAAAGTCGCATCGTCGTTCCAAACGACGATGATCTCAAACATCAAATTATGTTTGAGTATCATGATGCACCGATTTCGGGGCATCAAGGTCGAGAGAAGACATACGCTTCTCTCGCACGTGACTTTTACTGGCGAAACCAGTACAAGTGGGTACGAAAATACGTACGCGCTTGCGAGATTGGCCAGCGCGTTAAGCCTGCGCAGTCCGCACAGGCTCCGCTGCAATCTCTGCCGGTTCCGACAGAGTGTTGGAAGTCCATTTCAATGGACTTCGTATTCTGTCTTCCACCCGACAATAGTCGGAAGACCGGAATAGTGGTCTTTGTAGACCGTTTCAGTAAGATGGTACATCTTACTGCAGTACCAGCGAACGTAACCGCCGCTCAAACAGCGCGGATATTCGTTGATACGGTATTCCGTTTGCACGGAATGCCGGAAGACATTGTCTCTGATCGAGATACGAGATTTACAGGACGTTTCTGGCAAGAAACGTTCTCATTGTTGGGAACCCAGTTGAAGATGTCAACTGCGGACCATCCGGAAACGGTTGGGCAGACGGAACGGGTTAACCGCGTTCTCGGAGACATGTTGCGATCATACGCACATGTCTTTGAACAGTGGAGTGACTATCTGCCACTCACTGAATTTGCGATTAACAATTCGGTGCATGCTTCAACTAAGCATACACCGTTCTACGTGAAAATCTTAAGGCATCCACGAACCCCAGCTTTACTTGGCGGTACGCCAAATCTAAGTGGGGAAGGGACCCGCTCAAATTTTGAGCGAGTCAATGCGCAAGTTGCGACTGCAACTTGTGAACAAAACGATGGCCCTTCTACGGAAAATACAGTAGCAACTGAAGCTGCATACGCTGAATATGTGTCTGCAGCAATGGCTGCAGACAATGAGGACAATGCACCTAGTGATGATAAAGCAGTAGATGAATTCGTATTACAGCGCCAAGCTGTAATACGCTATGTAAAGGATGCACTTGCCTCTGCTTTTGATAAGCAGAAGCAAAATGCAGATAAACAAGGAAGGAAGAACAAAAACTCATTTCTTAAAGGTGAATAAGTATTATTAAGTACTACTAATTTTCCTACACATGCAATAAGCAACTTCCCTACATGGAAGTTGCTTCCTAAGTACATTGGACCTTTCAAGGTCCAAGAGATTCGGGGGAATACCTATACCTTAGACATTCCCACAGCATGCGGATCCACCCAACAATCTATGTTGGGCGGCTCAAACCGTATCACTCGTCTTCGTCTTACGACGATACGCAGAACCACGGAAGATGCCGTGCTTCTCCAAGTCTCCCAAGAGAGACTTGTAATCCTCCTCCAGCCGTTGGTGAGCAGAGCGGAGAGTCGTTACCTCTGCCTTCGACTGCTCAAGTTCAGACGTGCGCCGATCGAGCTCTCCCTTATAGCGGGAAAGCTCAATGTACAGAAGATCATTCTTCTGCTGGAGGGCAGTGTGCTCCCCGAGGATGTCGCGGACATCCTCGCGAAGAGACCGATATGTCTTCACACAGTGAGACATATCGCTGCTCAAGGAGGAATAAACCTCCTCGAGCTTGCGGAGCGAAGAATTATGCTCCGCAACAACAACGGCGAGGGAATTCTCAACCTCCGCCGCCCCTGATTGATAATCAGGGGAATAAGCGATATATCCTCGAGCGCTTGATCTCAAAGCGCTCGGTGCCTTTGAAGAAGGGGTAGCGTACCGAGTTCTTGGTACGCTGGCTGGGATATCCCCAAGAGTTCGACTCTTGGGAGCCGATTGAGGTTCTGAGGGCCGACGACCCAGACCTTTTGACTGAGTTTGAGAAGAGGTCTCAAACTCATAATGCGAAATAGCATTGACAGTAGGTGTTGATGCATTCAGGGTATCAATTAAACCCTGAATTTCGGCGGGTACGGAAAAGCCACCGTACCCCGCAACTCCTCCTCTGACAGACGAGGAGTGACCTGCGTACACCGCGGGCAAACGAGGTGAGAAGGGACACCACAGTTTAACCATTCTTTGATGCAAGCAAAATGGATGTATTCCATTTTGCCTGTTCGTGAGTGCTTTAAAAAGCGCTCGCGCATTACGTGAACTTTATTCACGTAATCATCTGGGCTTTTGTTGTAGTTGTCAACAAAAGCATTCCAACTCTGAGTCAGGGCGTCTTTATCGTCCCTGTTCTTCCTTGACCCTTTCCGGCTCGAATAATATCGAACCTGGAAAAAGAGGTCAATAAAGTACAGACGTCTATCGTCTGTACTTCGATCGAATCGACGTGACTGGATGTCTTCGCAGTCATCCAGCACGTTGATATCGAACAACGCATACTGGAAGTCCCGTTTACGGTGACCGCCACTGTTAGGGGCAAAGCCCAGCCAGGGGTCCAAAACCCCACTTTGTACGGAACATGTGGTTCCGTACGATGATACGCTTTAGAAGCGTCAGACGCCGCTTCTGTTCGATCTCTTTTAGCAGGCGGAGCACCGCCTGCTTCAACACCACGCGCCGGGGTTAAATCACCCCGACGTGGAGAAGTACTTGGTCCAGGTGGGGCTCTGCGTTCCCGCGACCACCTGTGATAATCATTGTCGCTGTCATAGCTGACAGCGACACCAGAGTCGTCATCGCTGTTAGGCGATGAGCACCTAGCGAGTTTCGACTCGCTAGATCCTTTAGTGGGGACATCTGTATCCTCATCACTTTGTTCGGAGTCAGAAATCCCGAACATGGCCCTCTTGTCAACACGCCATTCGGAAGTTGCCATCATGCGAGATGTTGCATTAGCAACATCTCCCTGTTCCTTTCCATATGCCGCCTTAGCAGCATCTGTTGTCGAAGACGGTAAGTCTTCCGACCTTTGCGTAGTTGACGCATCTAATGCAGCGTCACCGTTGTCACTCAACACCTCAGCACCTAGTGCTGAGGCGGAGGAAGAAGCTCCTTCATTGTTTTCAGCATAGCTCTTTAGAGCGCCGACGTGTGCTTTGACCATCGAGTCGATGGTCAACCATTTGGTGAATGAGAAATTCCGACCAACAAGTGCCACCAATGATTGGCCAAAATAAGAATTATTATTGGCCAACCACCTTAAGTGGGGGGTGATGTAATGGGGTGCCATTACATAATTGATATTCAAGTTAGAATATCACAGTTTAATTTCAGACGCGTTGTCTGAAATTTAAATAAGAGATTATAAGTTATTATAATCTAAGAAGGAAAAGTCGATTCGGTATAAATACCGAATCTTGCAGGTTAACTAATAGTACAGTTAGTTAAAGACTTGATATTATTATATTAATTAGTTAGTTACTATACTATTAGCCTCTAAACCACCCATTAGATAAACACTTTTAATTTTGCGTTCTAGATAGCAAGTGAATATTTATATTCACTTTTATTATAGGATTAGTTGTCATCAACTAATCCTACCCCTTTTGTATTGCGCGCTTCCTCGCACAAATACAGTGTAAGCCAGTAACAGGATCAGTCCTGTTACATTCGGAAAACCGAAGATAAAGTCCATGCTAATGGATTTCCAACACTCCGTTGGAACCGATAATCTCGCCAAAGACGCAGCTGAACTTGAAGAGGGTTTAACCTCTGACACGTCTCACAGGTGCGTATATACGCACAGACCCACTTATACATGTTGGGCCACCAATACAAAGCGCTTAAAGCGCTGTAGGTCTTATCCCGACCTAAATGACCCCCGGTAGGGGCGTCATGTGCCTCAAAGATGACTCTATACTTCAGTTCCTCATCATGAGGAACTACCACCCGCGGAGTGTCCTCCGCGCTCGTGCTATAAAATAGCAAACCGTCACAGTACTTGTAACGGTGTAACCGATCTTTAGCTCGACTTGACAGGGTAGGCTCAGACGAGCTAAGTCCCTTTCCACCCAACGCGCTGATAAGCGCCGTGAACTTCGGGTCTTTCTCATACGCCTGGCGTATGAGATCCACCACAGATGTGGTGACGAATGTCGCGTGAGCGAGCTCGTAATCGGGACGACGCGACAACGCGTCTGCAAGCACGTTCTGCTTGCCAGGTTTATACTTAACCTCAAAGTTATACTCCGCAAAGAAGGAGATCCAACGGGCCATCCGTTGCGAGAGATGAGGCGACTTTGTCGCTGTCCGTAAGGACGCGTGGTCAGTATAAACCACGAACGGCGTTGAGCCGAGTAGGTGAACCCTAAATTTGACAAGGGCATACTTCATAGCAAGTAGCTACTTATCACGAACGGGATTATTCCGTTCCGCAGATTTAAGCTGCCTCGACTCAACCGCAATTACTCGTCCCCTTCCTGCATCGTCTGCTTGTAACAAAGCACATCCGATTGCGAAATCGGAGGCGTCGCAGACGACACTAAATGGTTTCCCAGAATCTGGGAGATCAAGAACGGGAGCTTTTAACAATCTCCCCTTAACCGCTTCAAAAGCGTTTTGGTGTTCGGTTTTTCAACACCAATCAACATCCTTCTTAAGAAGGTCGGTCAATGGCTTCGCCATTTCAGCGTAGTTCTCGCTGTACTTGTGGAGATAGTTGGCTAATCCAAGCCACTTCCGTAAATCGCTAAGATTTACAGGCGAAGGCCACTCCACAATGGCTTTCACCTTGGCGGGATCCGCCCGCACTCCATCCTTACCGATGAAGCATCCGAGGAAAGGAATTTCCTCAGCACCAAAGATACATTTGGATGCGTTTGCATACAACTTATGCTCTCGCATACATTCGAGCACCGCTAGAAGGTGTATCAGATGTGTCTGAACATCAGACGAGTCGCCTTCCGCACGACTATGAACGGATATATCGTCGAAGTACGTCTGAGCGTACTTCCTATCAGGGAAGAAGAGTTGAGTCACCAAGCGATTGAAAGTCGCTGGTGCATTTGAAAGCCCTTGTGGCAAAAAACTCCACTCCCACAGCATGCCTCTAGGCGTGCTGACCGCTGTAAGCGAAATATCGGACGCTCGCAGAGCACCTGATAATACCCGTCCACCAGATCTAAGGCACTGTATACAGTACAGCCCTCCATATTGTTCTGGAGGACATCCTTCCTAGGAATCTGAGTCTGCATGGGTACAGTAGCTGCATTCAGATTGTTGTACGCATGCACAATGCGCCACTTTCCGTTCAGTTTACGAACACAAAAAGTGGGAGATGAGTGGGGAGACTTGCTCTCCCGTACCATCCCTTCCTCTTCTTTCCCCTTGAAGAATGCGTCGATGTCGTCGCATTGTTCCTTGGGGAGAGGCCACTGCCTAGTGACGCAGTATTTGGTTCCAGGAACCAAATCAATTTCATGTCGGACTCCCCGATCCGGTGGTAACCCCATCGGCGGGTTGTCACTAATGACATCTCCGAATTCCTTTAACAAGGAATGTTAAGGGTCCTCAGGATCTGCAAGGATCTTGAGGCCGCTTCGGGCATTCAATGCCTGTTTGGTTTTGTACAAAACAGACTCGCCCATCGTGGATGAGGAGTTCAACTCCTCTTCCGGACACAACACGACGACCTCGTCGAGTTCACCTGCTTTCAAAGCAGTTTCAAACTCGTTGAAGGAGATCTACTCCAACGACAACAGTTCGCCTACCCCAGGCAACCATTCAAGGATTACGCCTTCCGTGACAACACCTGTCACGCTATTCAGCATCCGATAGGACTGCTGACTACTGGCCTCGGGACTCTTCCCGGGACCCAGATGGGGGGGGCAATTTCCCCATTTATTGGAAGCGCCTCTCGCCTATCCACAGAGGTCTTTACCTCTACCACCGGTGACTCGCCGGTCTCACCAACAACGGCGTGGTCGGAATCGATTCCGACGTGCGAAAGAGACGAACTACGGGTCTCTTCGCTTGGAAGCGCCTTGCGCTTAACCACAGGGGTCTCTACCCCTACCACTGGAGTCGTCTCAGAGGAATCCACCTCTGTCAATGGCGACTTGCCTGTCTCGCCTATAACGGCGTAGTCGGAATCATTTCCGACATGCAGAAGAGACGAACTACGGGTATCTTTGATTGGAAGCGCCTCGCGCTTATCCACAGGGGTCTCCACCCCTACCACTGGAGTTACCTCAGAGGAATTTACCTCTGCCACTGGCAATTCACCAGTCTCGCCTATATCGGCGCGGGGATTAACCGCCGAATCCCCCTCGTTAAGGAACTCTTCCTTAACGCCATTGGGAATGATCATTTCAGACATCCCAATCTCTGGCATCTCACGCCAGAATCGCTTTTGCGATCGAGCAAAGGTGGGATCATGACTCGCCAATGCTTCACCCGACCGTGGGTGCGTTGAGCCAATGGACTTAGACTTCGAGTCTATCCATGGCTCGTGGCGTTCCAGACACTTCATGCCCAGAATGAGGTCATACCTCGAGTCTAAATCCAGGACTAGGCAACGTTCTAAGCTGTCGAGTCTGCAAACTTCAGCTTAAGGTCAATCGAGACCTTGGGTACAGAAACCTGTACGCCCGTCGCTAGACGGATCGTTGACAACGTCACGAGAACGTGCCTCTAGGGCCTCGGCATACAGCCGATTCTTATCCACACAAGCTCGTCTGACATAATTGTCAGACGCTCCAGAGTCTATCAAGACTCTCCAAGGCTTATTAAAGCCTTTCACGTCCGCAAGGACACCAGCAAACCTGGCTGGTACACCAACTCGGTGCTAGAAATCACCGCTTCCCTCGGGGCTTTGTGCTGTCGTCCCCTACCCTGGGGCTTAACAGCACTGAGGGGTCCCCCAGTAGGGCGCCCCGCACCTACTGGGAGTCGTCGTTTCCCGACGGCTTGGGCAAGGGCTCTTTCCCCACCCTTGGTCCCTTGTAGCGAGTATCTCGCTGGGGATTTTTCGGACATCTGTTCCTCATATGATCCGTGCTCCCACACAGGAAGCATCTCATCGGCCCATTTCGCTGCAGCATAGCCAAGAGCTCCGCCTCGAAGCTCTGCGAAAAAGAGTCAGTGTGACTCTTAGCGGGAGGTTTCTCCTCCGCTTCGACCTGACTAAGGTCCATGGGTTCGGGACCCACCTTATAGGAACGGAAGTTCCTCTCGGCGTTGAACGCCATCTTGAACGCCTCCCCCAAGGATTGGGGTCGGCATCGGAACAATTCCGAACGTGCTGGCCCTTCTCTCAGGCCTCCATGAAGACGGGGATGGACACATCGTCCGAATACGCTTTCGCGTACATCCCTGCCAACAGGGTCTTAAGTTCCTGGATATATGTTTCCAAGTCCCTAGTGTCCTGACGACACCTCAGAAACGCCAACTGATTCTGGAAAACCAGATTCGGCGTAGCATACATGCTCATAAGCTTTTGCTTAAGGACTTCCCAGGTCAGGAACACGTCCATGGCCGAATCCGAGCATGTAAAAGCCCATGCACGGGCTTTACCCGTAAGATGGATCAGTGCAAGTCCCACTTGCAAGTGATCAGCGATCACAATTGCTGTGGCGAAGGCCGTTTCGACCTCTCGTAACCACACATAAAGGTTATCACCCTTTTCACCGGTGAATTCCTTTATCTTAAAGGACAATGGGGGACGCACCCCTGTGGAACGACCTCCACTTAAACTTGCCTCATGGTCGATGAGGGCATTGAACGTTGCCTTCACGGCCTCAAGGCCCTTCTCATCTAGGGTCTGCATTCCTTCGTCACCCAGTAAGGATAACAGCCTGCTAAAGGCTTCCTGCTGGACGAGGGTTAACCTTTCCCGATCGTCCTGATTCATCCCTTGCAGAGGATGCTGTAGCCTACCAACACAGGTGTTGGATTGACAACAAGTGCTCTCAGATGTAGCCGGTGCGTACACGCACGGTGCGGCTAGCGCACAGAGGAAAACTTTCCTCAAGCGGCGATGTGCCGCTACTTAGCCGATACGCCCTTTATAAAAGGGCTTAGTAAGAGAGCACTCTCTTACTCGGGGCCAAGATTCCACTTTGGTTTACAAGTTAGCGTGATCTAACGCCTTAACACAAGGCTCCCTTAATAAGGGGGTAGCTAAGGGAAGAACTTCCCTTACACTACAACACTCACTGCGCGCGCGACCGGTCGAGGTTGCGCGTCCGCACTTTAGAGTGAAATGTAAACTGAATATATTTAATATGTAATTAGCCTAAATTAATTTAAACTAATGTAAACTATATGTAATACTAAGTAGAATATACCCAATTCGTACCTAGCTAAAATGTAATGTACACACCAGTGTACCGACACGTGGATGGCTGACACACCACCACCCAAGGGCTCATGCCCTCATTGGTTAAAATAACCAAAGGTTCGAAACCTTTCAAACCGGTCAATACTGACCTCAACCGTAGTGTACTCATGTACACCAGCACTAAATCGAATGTAACCCCGTTACAACGGCGGCTTCTGATTGGCTGTGGTTGTGGTGTCTGTGGCAATAGACAAAACCTCTGTGGAAATAGACAAAACGTCGTGGCGCCCGTATGGAAAATGGCAGCAATAATGCACACAGTAGTACCCGCCCATTTCAGCCAATGGGGTTTGACCGTCTTGGAGAGACGTAAAGACAAAATTGGCTTCATGTGTTTGCGACAGTTAGATCACATATTAAATTACGTTGTAAACGCTAAGATTTTCTTCTATATTTGCACATTACATAGGCTTACTGTCCATGTCAATTTGTGCAGAGTTTCGCGGGTGCTATCCATCTAGCCGCACTTGATCCTTCATTTATGAGAAATTTTGGATGCATTTCGGCCACTTAAAACCGGGGTAGGTAAGGTGACGTATAACATCTTTTCTGTGCGTGTAATATTGGCATCGAATGGCATACCACATCCACATTCATTTTACATCCAATCAGAGACTTTCCAGTTTTTACTCGTGGTCTAACCCTGTTGCTGAAAACAACTTCCCTAAGTAGATTACCCAGTATAAGGCATTGATCCTGATCAGGGACCTGACAATAAATGCAGACTTCAGAAGAGATTACTAACTTCTCTATGGACGGCTGTTGTTGCCGCCCTATCGAGGGTATCTGAACGATGGATATCACTATTTATTAGCATGATCATCTCGAGATTTAATCCATTTCATTTATATATCGCAAATAACTGTGTCTGGTTAGTTATGGGTGATCTGGTGGTGGCTTGGTAGGATCCGGCGTCTGTCGGATCCGGTGGCGTACTTAATCAGTACAGATACCAAATGAATCATCACTTTTTTTCGCTGAACAAGCAGTTCATTGCCATGAATGACCAGTTAAATCAATCGATCTGTGGGAAGGCTACTGCAATGTTGACTTTGGTTATTAAAAGGCGTACTGCGACGTTCCATTATTTCCTCTTACTTGTGTGTGGATTCAAACCTCATCGGGCTCTTCATGTAGTTTGCTGCTGCTTTTGTACGCGACCTCTTAGGGGGATAGATCATAGAGTCTCTCCGTGCCAAAAGCGCCCGAAATGATCGTGGATTCTTGTACCAATTGCATCAGGGCGATAACCCATTAAGATGTTTCACTAATGCTCTTGTCTTGGTTGAGGTTCCGGTTCACTTGCCACGTGCCTGCGCTTGTATGACGATCATGACTACAGAAAGCTCTTTAGATCATACCAAGCTCACAACATGAGTGAATGGAGCTGTGGAGCTACAACATTTGTGGGTTAGTCTTGATAATAAGTCGTTCATCCCTGGTAATGAGTCTTTTGTGGATTTCTCGCTACACGAGGCCCGATATTTTGTTCTCTCTACTCAAAGATACAAACCGACCATGTGGTGCAGTGGCTAAGGCCCCACCACGGAACCGGGAGATACCGGGTTCGAGTCCCGGAGTGGACAAGAATCCAAGATCGGGTAGAATCGGGGTACACGTGTAATGAAGAGGCCCTTACACCACGCGCTTGACATGACTTATACCTATCTCGATTAAATGAGGAGGTTATCAAATATGTCTACACAAAGATAATATGTACCAATATGTGGTATAGTCCAGTTCAAAATCAAACACCGAAGTGTCCGGAACTGAACCGCCATCGCGCCCAGCCGACCAACTAACGGAGGGGGTACTCCGCGGACCTTCGCCTGGATGCCGATCGGGTGACCGATCAGCATTACAGGACGCCGAGTCCAATTCGTCTCGTGTCTCACCTAGTGTACCCATTCGTATGGGTGGCTACACACTCGGTGGACCGTTGCTTGGTATAGACTTTGGTGGGGGTCGATATGGATGTACCACTTCTGGGGTAATGATCCAAAATTCCAACTAAAGATAATGCGAAATAGCCGATCGGCAAACGAAGCGGAAATTTTCACTCCGAATGCAATTAAGTCTGGCACTTGACCGCCCATTGCAGTTAGTTCAGAAAATAGTAAATCCTGGCACTTGATTGCAAAAGCAATGAGTAATCCATCCAATTCCTGGCACTTGACCGCAGATCGCGATGAGTAATCCAGCCAATTCCTGGGACTTGATCGCAGATCGCGATGAGTAATCCAGCCAATTCCTGGGACTTTATCGCAGCAGATCGCGATGAGTAACCCAGCCAAAATAACACGTCTCCGTAACGTGGCCGAACTTGAGGGGGTGAGTGAACGTAGTGGGCGCCTCCCGTCGTGGGACTTCCGGTGGAGCTCTGTCCTGGCCGGGCTTAAATGAGCGAGAGGGTACCCTGTTAGCCCTCTTCTCCCAATGAATACTATCGGAGCGGCGACTTTGGCAACCCGTTGTAATACGAACACTGTATTTAATATCCAATTAAAATCCAATATGTAAACTATATGTAAACCGTGTGCCTTACCTTAAATCTTTGTAGAAAACACTCCAAGCACACGATTGGCCCAAAACACTCCGTCTTTTTAGCCAACCCGATCGATGTGCCTTGACAACTGGTACACTGGTACAAACTGGTCAATAATTTTCACTTGCACTTCACCACAAATAATTGAATATAATTTAGAGAAGAAGATTGCCAGATATTAAAGGGTACAAAAATTTCAGGTTACTGGTATTCCAAAATAAATCTGTCGAAATGGAGGGACTCGGATCGTGCAGGAGCCTAGGATGATCGGAAGTCAAGTACAGAGGATTGATTTTGAGTGACAGAATGTTTTCAATTAGATGTGTACCCAAACAAGGTGGCATGCCATTATCAATGACACAGACCGAATTGTATGCTTTGTCAAAGATTTAAGTTTAGATGCTAGGCTTTCGAGAACTCTAGGGTTATGAAACTCTTTACCGGGTAGCTTTAACGTTGAGAGAGGTAGTTTAGGTTGCAGCGCAAAACGAAAGGTGAGATTAGCTCAGTTAGGCACGCTACTACTTTCCCAATTCTTTCCTAACTATTCATTGCCCAGTTGCTCCAATGACTACCTTGTAGAAGCTCTCAGGAACACCCACATATGCAACTTTTTAGAAACCCTGATTGCACCCAGGTGAGTGACCCTGTGCACCCAAAATGCACCCAGGTTGTCAACCCACATTTAGTGTGCCGTCCAGACCAAAACCTTCTCAATCCGATCATCACCATTGAGCCGTATTGTCTGGATGGATGGACCATTTCTTAATACAGGGTCGCTCTTGTTACAGTAGGCTACGTAAAATTGGACTTATAGTGGAACAACCAAAAAACTAATGATGAAAAACCAGCACCTGTCGAAACTGAGACATGTGGATGTTCGTTTGAAATGTGTTATTTCAAAACTTGAGAATGGAAAAATTACGGCTATTTACTAACCCGCGCGTGATATACTGGCGGAAATGCTTACGATGGCTTTATATCATCCAAGTTTACAGGAATCCAATTGGTTGCAAGTGAACGAACGACATTCACTGAAAGTAGTGCTGAAATATATGGATTAAAGTTAATTTGACTAAGTTTCAAATTCAAATTTTCGATTGGAGTAAAAAGCTGTGATTTTACGACACTTCTTATGCATAATGTATAATCAATAAATCATAATGCTACGTATTCTACGATAATATATAATCACCTCTTAATACATAACAAGCACCGTGTGAGTGTTGTCATAAGTCGGATTGCTATTGTATCACAAGTGTTGAAATGCTTCAGCGCCTATCCTTGCGTAGATAGTGAGAAACTTGTGTCGTAGATGCAGAGTAATTGCTTCAATATACTGAAATCGTCTTAGGTCAATATTACAGCAAACAAAAATCCGTTGACCGTAAACATGACACCCGTCTACAGTTCGCAGTAAGTAGAAGAAAGTAACCAAGCCAGTGAGTGTATCAATGGAATGTGTATTGAGAAGTGTTTAGCTAGCCCAACATGAAATATTCATCAGATGTTGAAATTATGGTAAACTTCCATTTGTTGTGTGCTCTACAATACTTATTAGTGCCCAAATATATGTACTCGGATTCGATGTACAAATACATAGGGCTTTTTACTAATAAGTACGATATGAATATTGCTACTAATGAAAAATATTAATCATACCTGGCCTTAAAAACAACAAGTATTATGAATATTTTCATGGCATACAAATTTCAAGAGATAAGAGTTGAATCCTGACTGCGTATGTATTTACGTTTGGGCAGGTCATCCAACAAGTACAAATGACGGTCATATCGCAAACACGAACAAACAACTCGCGATGCCTCTAAATCTGTGACATGTTGTATTGTATTTCTTTACTACTCCCACGCGCATGTTTCAAAGTAGTACCTTGATGGTATATTGGTTGTTATAAAGTTATATAAATACCCGTTTCGAATTGACACATGGAAGCAGCGATTTACAAGTACACTGGAGGTATTTATGGAAAGTCGTAAGTCGGTAACGTCACGCGCAGCGACGACAGCTTGCGCCTAGTAGTCCAATCTTCAAAGAACAAAACGTCACGCGAGGGTGGGTGACTCTTAGATCAGGCTAATTCTTCTTTCTAGTGGATGATTTTCTCGCATAAGAGTCGGTCAATGCGCGCGCGCAACGAATACAGCTGGAAGTCGGGAAGGACCGTCTCGTGTGTGTTCTAATGCAGCGCTCCATGGTGAAAATAGCGTTGAATGTTGTAGAGACGATAAGCGTCGGTCATTATAGGAAATGTGAAGATCGCGACGTGTTTACTCGCCCTAACTCAAAGCAGTACGGGGCACGACATGGCTGTCTGGTAGTTTTGCCCACGCCACGAGATCTTTCGCCCCTCATGTGCCACGCCTGTGCGTGTGTGTGTGTATGATGTCGTACACCTCCTGATTTGGCGCAAGAAAATCAGTTCCAGGAGGCAGCTTCACCGTGTCACCGGTGCTGCGCACGCCAGTTATGTGGCAACTCCAGACAGCACTCGACAGGGGGGGTGCCTGGCCATGCGCACAAGACCTGGTTCCAATCCATCCATCAGTTAGGCACCAGCCACATCGCGCGCACGCTTGCGATACGCCTCTCTCTCGAGGCGTCCATTGACCGTTTAGTCCACTGCACTCTTTCTTTCTCTCGTAAACTTCGCCCACAACCCGCCTGTCGCCGCACTACTTCCTACCTACTACTGGATGCTCTGAGCAGAAGGCAAAGAAAGACGAAAAGAAAACAAACGGGTCAGGTGACCCCCAACGAAAAAGCTGCAGAGTGGGAGTTCGACGCACGCTCTCGGATTCGGCGTCGCCTCATCGGTCCTCGTGCGACAAGAACGAAGCAGAAGCACTCCATGCCCACGATCGATCATTCGCGTTTTTGCATCGAGACAATCACATAAGCCCCGCCCCCCTCCCCCCGCATCATCACTCATGCCTTACGAAAGCTTTAAGAGTTCGCAGCAAGTGTCCATTCGTGGTCTTGTGCAGGATCCCAAGACGGGGACGTGGAGATATCTGCTCCACGTCACACGTCGGATGCAAGACGATACCTATAATGGAACCGTGCACACGAAAAGGCGTCTCAAGAAAAGCGAGAGTGCCGTCATGGCGGCGCGACCCTGTACGACGCAATCGTACGCGATTCGCCGTAGTTTCGACGAGTTTAAACGGCTACACGAGGCGCTCGCACCCATCATGACGCAACGCGGCAAGTCGCTTTTGCCCAAGATGCCGAACGACAGTCTGCTCACGTTCTTTGTGGGCGAGACACAGACGGCGCTCCAGAAGAAAAGATTAGCGCTGGAACGCATTTTGGCCGCGATTGAAGCTCACCCAGCGGCATGTGACGCCCCTGAATACATGGAGTTTCTCGCGAACCTCAATTCGTACGATGAGGTCGCGAAGGCACCCCTGTCGCCTAGTATCAGCTCACGCAGCAGCTTTAGCTTCAGTGAGGACGGCACCATGACGCCACGTGATTTCGTAAGCTCGAATGTCCTGACGACTTCGAGATCCGCCAACGCGCTTCGACGAGCGTATTATCAGCTGGATATTGCGCGCGAACGCGAGAATCACGTTGCGTTCTCGCACTTTAGCATGATTTGAAACGTGGAAACGTTAGCGGTGGGGGGGGGTGACGCCAAGCGGGCTACATGGTTTTCGTCAGGCGAGGGAATGTACACAAGTAGAGGGAGGCAACTGACCGGGCGGGACGCTCCGACCTCCCGGATAGAAAGAGAAACACCTAATTTATGACCTGGTTGCGAAATGGATCTTGGAACTTTCTACATGTTTGGCAACGAAATAAAGTAGATTCATTCCATCGCTTTGGTCTCTTTTTTTCAACCAAATTCTAGTGGATGGAAACGTCTTGGACGCATCCCCCCGTCTCAATGGCCTCTCGCCGTGGCTTCCAGTTGTTCCAGCGACCATTCCTTGCTGTGCTTGGCTCCCTTGTTGAAGCTGTCACATTTTATCAGGAGCGTCTGCCCGGAGCGTCTCCTCTTCAACATGATCGCGTTGTTGTGGAAATGGGTCAGGTTGGAGGAAAACCGTGACCCGACCCAATGCTTGTTCTGCAGACCCGACCCAGCCCATTTCAAAAAGCACAGACCGCACCGAACCTGACACATTTCCAACTGATCCTATTAATCCCAACTTGGACCGCCAATTTACTGATATTGAGCAAGTCCTGGTCTACAAGAAAAGTACAGTATTATACTTATTGGAGAAAACTTACAGTGCTGGCGGATAGTATACTGCCACGACGTTTTCTAAAATTGTTTTAACCAACTAGCTGCTTTAAATACATCTATCTAGCCCAATTGAAAGAGAGTGCGAAAGCACAGCTACGGTCATTCGATTGATGTCATTCCGACAAGTCCTCGCAACACGGCAGGAATATAACGCTTCCTCGCCACAAATTCGTTGGCGGTTAGTATACTGCCGAGGCGTTACTTACTCTCTTCTGAAGGTTGGTTTGCCATTTAGAGATGACTAAGGTTCGTAATGATAATTAGCAGTCCTACTAACGCAAATTCAATGCCGTTTATTTCGTTTTGCTCTTGACAGGATTCCTAGAGGAACCAAACTTACGCAAGAAGAACAGCAGCGCATCATTGCCTTTCAAGAGGCCAAATTTAGTGAGAGATCCATCGCTGAGCACGTAGATCGTTCCCGGCATGTTGTCCACGCCTTTCGTGCCGACCCTGGAAGCTACAACAAGCTCAAACGACCAGGAAGGCCCAAGAAGTTGACGCCTACTGCTACCCTCCGGCTTCTTCGCGGAGCTAAAAAGGGGAAATCGAGCTCGTCCGAGCTCAAAACTGAGCTCCAGCTATCCATAAGTGCACGACGTATTCGCGAGATACTTCAAGATGACCCTAACATGGCTTACGTGAAGCGAAAAGCAACTCCAGTACTTACTAAAAGACACAAGGAGGCCCGGCTCAAATGGGCTCGTGACAAGGTGACCTGGGACGAGAACAAGTGGGGCCTCTGCGTTTTTTCAGACGAAATTTTTTTTAATTTGGATGGACCAGACTGTTGACAGTGCTATTGGCATGATTTACGACGCGAACCTGAGACCTACTCTACTCCTCAAAGTGGAGGTGGAAGTGTGATGGTTTGGGCGGCGTTAAGCGCTACTGGTAAGTAAGTCGGAGTTGGTGGTTTTGTCGTAAAGCGTATTATAATTGGGCCCAATAACGGGCCTTATTATAAGGCCTTATTATAGGGCCTTATTATAGGGCCTTATTATAGGGTCTTATTTTAGGGCCTGAT
>CM047582.1:6091131-6109215 GCA_026184515.1 Peronosclerospora sorghi
ACATCATTAATGGTATATCGAGAAGAAACTGACAATATCGTTCCCACCTACTACATAATAGCAGACACCGTACATACACCGGTAAGGGAGTCTAAACCACCGGGTATGTTGGATCTCATTGACAGAAATGAGTTTGAAGAATTACCACAGTTGCGACCCCGAAAAATTACCAAAACTAAAAAAATTGGAATTCTCGCCAGATGACGATGAAACTATGTCCACACCCAAACTAGCCGTGCCTAAACAAGAGCCAGAGGTGTCTACGCCTAGAAAGGGTCCAGGAGTGGCTGCGCCTAGGCAGGGTCCAGTGGTGGCTGCGCCTAAACAAGATCCAGTGGTAGCCAATTTAGTAAAGAAGATGCAAGATGGGCATTTAAGTTTGGAAGAATTGACTAAAGTCACGGCAACCTTGTCAGCTAGTCGCACACCCAATACAACGAGAGGGCGCCTAGTGCCTCATATCATGCACCAGCTACGCATCCACGAATGCATCATAGCACTTCAGGGTATGGTATGCCTGGTGGAAGTGCAAACGCATAAGTACTCACCTCAACCAGTTACAGCCATCATTCAGAATACTGAGATAAAATCTTTTGATGGGATTAGGCAGGATGCTGGAATTACACGGTCTTGGGTCGCTCGATTATCACACATGGCTAATATATCACATTGGAATGATAATCAACGTCTGGGAATGTTTGTTGATAGCTTGACAAGCACAGCGTCATGGTGGTACGAACAACTAGCCGATTCGGTAAAGTATGACTGGGGTAAGGTGATTGCGCTTTTTCAGAAGAAGTTTTGTGTGGAAAAAGTGTCGCCTCGAGTTATGTATTCAAGCTTAACGCAGAAACATGATGAGTTGGAGTTGGCTACTACATATCTATATCGATTAAACGCAGCAGCGTTGCGAGCATGGATGGATTTTAGACATGCGTTCCATGCGTCATTATTGGAAGAACATATTCAACAGTTCTTTGATACTATTCATGATCGCACCATACAGATGCTGTAGCCGGTGCGTATACGCACGGTGCGGCTAGCGCACAGAAGAAGACTCTTCCTCAAAGCGGTATCTACCGCTACTTAGCCAATACGCCCTTATAAAGGGCTTAGTAGGAGAGATCTCCAACTCGGGGCCAAGATTCCCGGGTTAGTTTACTACGTAGCCTTAACGGCTGTGTTCCCTTTACGGGGTGTAAGTAAAGGGAGGGCTCCCTCTTACCTACGACACTCATTGCACGCGCGACCGGTCGAGGTCGCGCGTCTGCTCTTTAGAGTGAAATATAAACTGAATATATTTAATATGTAATTAGCCTAAATTAATTTAAACTAATGTAAACTATATGTAATACTAAGTAGAATATACCCAATTCGTACCTAGCTAAAATGTAATGTACACACCTGTGTACCGACACGTGGATGGCTGACACACCGCCACCCAAGGGATCATGCCCTCATTTGTTGAAATAACCAAAGGTTCGAAACCTTTCGAACCGGTCAATACTGACCTCAACCGTAGTGTACTCATGTACACCAACACTAAATGTAACTCGAATGTAACCCCGTTACATCCTCCCCCATCAAGACTATTGCTTACGCAATAATAAAAATCTTGTTGGAGAAGTCCAACGCCAGTACCTCTGGCTGTCCATTGTAAACCATCAGTGCTGCTATGGACGAAAACTATTCCGACAACTCGGAAGTGGATGCCCTTGGGGAGATCTCCCCAACGGCTGGCCACGCTGACAGCGCCGAACGGCGCTGTCGATCATCCAACCCATTACCCACACGTGGGGAAAACGCACTAACTCGTGCGCCACCTTTACCCGCTAGGGGTGATACCTCCAGGTTGCCACAGGCGACCACCACCAATGAACCGTCCTTGGTTCAAGAGTCCCGACGTGCCGGACGGGCATGGAAGGGACCTCGCGACCCTCAAAAGAGGGCTAAGAACGCGGTCAAGAGGGGTTTAGCCTCCTATACCCCTGGTCCAGAGGCTATACTGCCGCGTGAAATTGCGCATCGGAACCAACTCTGGGCCCGACTACTAACGCCCAAACATTATACCGTTAAGTCCTACCGGACGCGCCTCGGGAAGCAGGCACGCGGTGTCCTCGTATATATCATCCGCGAGATTCCCTTTGTTCTCTTGAGGAACGAAAGCGTCGAAGACGCAGAACAGGCGTTCCGCGCCTGGGCGGAAGGGGAGAAACGCCTCCCCAGTTTCGATGCGCTGTACAACAGCTTTTCCGAACACGACGTTCGGGTAGAGAGGGCGCTACGCTTGGCCTATGCTCAGGCCAAGGAGAAAGGGCAATTACCTGCCTCCTATTATACGCGCTCTGCTCTCGATGTGGTGCCGGAGAGCAATGCAAGCACATCATGTGCCTCCGGCGAACTCCCATATACTGGGAGTGAAGGGGCTTCTTCAGCCCCTTTAGTCGTTGACTCTCAGTGGGATTCTCCCGCTCGAAAGCGTCAACGACGTCACGGCAATCCTGCCGCAGGGGAGTCTCGTACTCCCACGAGCTCTGGGAATGTGGATACCCTTTCCACTTCACCAGGTACTGGGTCTCACCCCGGTGATGGCGTCGTGCCATCAGGCGTTCCACATGGTAATGTAGAGTACCCTCCGTATCGAGCACTGGAGGAGGGGGTCGCGCTATTGCGACGTGACTTCCACGAGCGCTGTGATCGGCACAGCCGTCGCATCCAATATGCTCAGGAGGGACTCCGCAACGAAGGGCGTGCGAATGAACGCATCTAGGGGTGGCTTGCCTCTCTCGAGTCTCTCGTTTCGGAGCTTCAGGGTCGTATTTCAACCCTGTCGGAGATGTTCCGACCTGTCGCGCCTTTCGGCTATCCGGCTTCTCACCCTCCTCGGAGAGGGGACCCGCCTCAGGGTTCTGGTATGGCTTAAGCATACCCACATAGAAGGTTGGATGCGTACGCATCGCCTTCGCGATCTGTAAGGTATACGACAAGACCTTTCGGGCTAATACTTTAAAGATCCCCACAAACCTGGGGCGCAGTTTATTGCGCAACACATTTGAAACTGCATGTGTAGGAAGAATTTTAGCGTTTAATAAAAAACTTTCTCCTACTTGATATATCTTTTCGTTACACCACCCCTTGCGGTCAGCTTGCTCCTTCTGCTTGTCTTGGCTTTCCGCCATGGCATCGCAGACGTGTCGTAAGACACTAAGGTGCGTCAATAAAAACTTATCGATGTGCTTTCGCACAGATACAGGGCTGACATCGGGGAATCCTCCTCCCTCAAGCCCTCGGCCACACACACGTGGCGTCAACGGAACCCTCGGATTCACTAATCCGTTCACGTAAAACGGGGTAAACCCCGTAGATGCATGTACCGAATTGTTGATAGCAAATTCAACCATCGGAAGCATCTAACTCCAACTCTTTGGAGAATCCGGACATAAACCCCTCCACAACGCGATTAGCGCGTTCCGTCTGACCGTCCGTCTGCGGATGGTCCGCAGTGGACATGAGGAGCTTAGTGCCTAGCACCTTAAACAACGCTCCCCAGAATTGTCCCGTAAAACGGGGATCCCGATCCGACACAACGGAATCGGGTAGACCATGCTGTCTAAAGACACGGTCTAGGAACACTTTCGCTGTTCCTTGTCCATCTATGGACTCTGGCACCGCCGCCAGGTGAGCCATCTTGCTCAAACGGTCTACAAAGACCAATATGCCGGTGTTCCCGGCCTTATACTTCGGAAAGCCGAAGATAAAATCCATGCTAATAGATTTCCAACACTCCGTTGGAACTAATAAGCTCGCCAAAGGCGCAGCTGAACTTGCAGAGGGTTTAACCCTCTGACACGTCTCACAGGTGCGTATATACGCACCGACCCACTTATACATGTTGGGCAACCAATACAAAGCGCTTAAAGCGCTGTAGGCCTTATCCCGACCTAAATGACCCCCGTTAGAGGCGTCATGTGCCTCAAAGAGGACTCTATACTTCAGTTCCTCATCATGAGGAACTACCACCCGCGGAGTGTCCTCCGCGCTCGTGCTATAAAATAGCAAACCGTCACAGTACTTGTAACGGTGTAACCGATCTTTAGCTCGACTTGACAGGGTAGGCTCAGACGAGCTAAGTCCCTTTCCACCCAACGCGCTGATAAGCGCCGTGCACTGTGGGTCTTTCTCATACGCCTGGCGTATGAGATCCACCACAGATGTGGTGACGAATGTCGCGTGAGCGAGCTCGTAATCGGGACGACGCGACAACGCGTCTGCCATGTTTATACTTAACATCAAAGTTGTACTCCGCAAAGAAGGAGAGCCAACGTGCCATCCGTTGCGAGAGATGAGGCGAGTTTGTCGCTGTCCGTAAGGACGCGTGGTCAGTATACCACGAACGGCTTTGATCCGAGTAGTTGAACCCTAAATTTGACAAGAGCATACTTCATTGCAAGTAGCTCCTTGTCATGAACGGTGTAATGGGGTGCCATTACATAATTGATATTCAAGTTAGAATATCACAGTTAAATTTCAGACGCGTTGTCCGAAATTCAAATAATAGATTATAAGTTATTATAATCTACGAAGGAAAAGTCGATTCTGTATAAATACCGAATCATGCAGGTTAACTAATAGTACAGTTAGTTTAATACTTGATATTATTATATTAGTTAGGTAATTACTATATTGTTAGCCGATAACCACCCATTTAATAAACACTCTTATTTTGCGTTCTAAGAAGAAGAAGTAAATATTTATATTTACTTTTAGTATAGTATTAGTTGTTACCAACTAATCCTGCCCTTATTGTATTGCGCGCTTCCTCGCAAAAACAGTGTAAACCTGTAACAGGATCAGTCCTGTTACACCTGGTAGCACTTTGTGGTCCGTCTTAACGACCACAGGTCCGTTCCGCTAGTCAACTGGCGGAGAGAAGATTAAGAGCCGCTCGGCATCAAGTCGTGAGACATGACGCCTGCCGAGCGAGAAAGAACGCTGGAAGTGGTGACGAAACACTTCCCCCACTACTCGTCGCGTAGTAAAGACGCGACGGTAGAGATGGTTCGGTCCATGGGGACCGACATCATTACTTTCCTCCAGGGTAAGTCCCCGGAGAAAGTGATAGAGGTGGTGAATCGCTTTAGGCGAAACCACCTAGAAAAGCCAACACGTCCCGCGCAAGAGGCAGCGCGGACCGCACCTTCACCTGCAACACATAGCGTTGAAGTGGTAAATGCGCTAGTACCGCCCTTTACCGGCGAAGGGGGCGAGCCCTTCGTAGATGGTTCGCAGAGGTGGAAGATGCCATCTCTGCGCAAAATATTGTTGACGAACGTCAACAAGCGGACTTCGCCACAACATGTCTGGGCGGCAGAGCCAGGGAATGGGCGATGAGTCGCAGAGCCACTGATGACTCTGCGTTCCTGACTTATCAGGAATTAAAAGCTGAGCTAAAGCTCAACTTTGAAGCTCCAGAAATGGAGCTAAGTAGTCGGCAGGAGTTCATGGAACTCCGGCAAGGTAAGCTTGATCTTCAAGCTTACGCACAGAAGACGCAATATTTGCTGTCAAATATTGCGTATGAGCCGGTGCCCCCTGCTATGCAGGTCACTGGCTTCATGAAGGGACTCAATGATGGTCCCGTCAAACAGTCTCTACCGGCACCCGTCAGAGACTTTAAGGGATGCCATTGATATGAGCATCCGTGAGGAGTTCAGCATGCGATCAGCGTCATCGCATGCTGGGTACAGCAGAAGGGCTCAACATCCCTTCGCTTTTGACATGCCGCAACAGCATGTCAACAAGCAGCAGTCGGGCAGACGAAGATCACACTTCGTCTCAAGAAACAGCCACCCACGCCAGAGCATGGGCGGTGGAGGTCCAGAGCCGATGGACCTATCGGTTGCGGTTGCTTCGAACACGAAGCAACCGAAATTTAAGAAGAATATCCGCTGCAATCGATGCGCGAAAATGGGGTATTTTGCCCATGAGTGTATGGCACCGCGCCCGGTGCCACGCTGTCAGCGGACGGAACCGTCCGCTGCACGGCGACACCAACAGGGACATCACCCTGTTGGTGCAAAAAACGTAGATCACCAGTAGGGGCGGGGCGCCCTACTGGGAATGTTATCCCACATGCCGACATAGGGCATGTGAGGGTAATAGCCCCAGACGGGACTATGTCCTGTCAAAAGGTGCAGGGTGATGGTAAGCCTCTTATCACCCTGGAGGTTAAGCCGCACGGGAGCGATGTCCCCATGGGAGCTTTGTTTGACACAGGAGCGTCAAACAATTTCGTTAGAACTCAGAGTATAACGCTGTTGAGCTTCGTGGAGGTAGAAACTCCACGAAGTATGTTGTCAGTCCGGTTAGCAACAGGTGCAACCGTGACTATTCCAAAGCGTGTGATTAAAACACACTTCGAGTTGAATGAACTGTCATTCGAGGATGAATTCATCGTCCTCGATTTAGATGACAAGTTCGATGTGATACTTGGAATCCCATGGATGTCCAAGTTTAAACCTTCGATCGACTGGGTTAACCTATCTATCCACTGCGGCGGATGCACAGGATCTGATCACCCTGTGTGTAATCCGGCTGTATCGGAAGATACAACCGCAGCGTCAGACAGTCTGGTGGATAGCGATGGCACCACCAGGTCTGTTCTGACACGATCAGCGGAAGGTACCTCCGCTGGTGAGAGTCCAGAGGGACTACCACACGCAACAGAAGAGTCGTTGCGTGCTGGAGAGAAACATTCCACGGGTGATAAAGACCACCGTGAGAATGAAGTTGTATCCACGGTGGGAAACACCCACCGTGAGAATGAAATAGTATCCACAGTGGGAAACACCCACTGTGCGACCGAAGGTTCCAACACGACGAAAGAACTCCGTGTTGATGAGAGTGAACTCACGATCGAGTGCAATCGTGAGCACAACTCCGTGGTGGCCGGTGCCCACCACGTTGCGTTATCCATGCACACGGGTGTTAAAGACCACCGTGTCGCAGAACAGGCGGCCGATCAGACGAGCACATCTGATCTCCAAGAAAATTCCGTGGTAGGCAGTGGCCACCATGATGATGAGTATTCGCACACGGTGAATCGTAATCACCGTGTAGCAGTCAATCAGACGAGTGCGTCTGATTGCATGGGCAGTTCCGTCGAGACGATCAACGTCTTGACGCAAACGGAGACCGGATTAGATACCCAGTCTCTGTTGATGTAACACCCTCCGAAAGAAGGTTCGGAGGTGATGGCTCTTCCAGCGCTAAGCTGGAAGAAGTTTATGAAGAACTTGCACGATGGTCAGATCGAACAGATCTGTATCATCGTTGCTACAGATGATGTAGTGGATATTCGTGAACGAATATCCACATTACAAGTGGAAAACATTGGGAACGAGGTTCCCAATGATCAAACCAAAGTTCAGCGCTTTAAAGCGCAGAGCTGGGAGTCGCTTAAAGCGAACTCCCCATTTTATGAGGTACTTCGGGAATACGCTGACGTATTCCCAGAAGAAGTACCTATCGAGCTCTCTAAGGATAAGGGAACTCGTCATGAGATTGACCTCGTGCCAGGCACAAAGTATTGTGTCACGCGGCAATGACCGTTGCCGCGTGATCAAGTAAAAGCGATCGACGAGTTTTTCGAAGCTCGTCGTAAATCAGGCCAAGTGCGGGAGTCTACCTCACCGCACTCTACCCCCACCTTTTGTGTGAAAAAGTCCACAGGTGGGTGGAGAATCGTTCACGCTTACAACAAGCTGAACGCAGCGACGGTACCGGCACAGACGCCGATACCGCGAAAAGATGTCATCATTGATGGCATGTGCGGGAGCACCATCTTTAGTGCTCTCGATCTAAGAGATGGATTTTATCAAATCATAATGCGTGAGAAGGATATCCCTCTCACGGCGGTAAGCACCCCAAGCGACATGCTTTGGGAGTGGCTTGTTATGCCGCAGGGGCTTCGAAATGCCCCTGCTACGTTTAACAGGTGCGTAACGCATCTATTACGCCCGGTGTGAGAATTCGCACCGAGTTATTTCGATGAAGTGTTCATCCATAGTAAGGGTGAGCACGATAAAAGCGATGTAGATGTCCACAGGGAACATCTACGTCGAGTGTTAGAGCTTATGCTTACGCATAATCTCTATGCAAATCTAAAGAAGTGCACCTTTGGTGCACCTGAGATACCCGTTCTTGGATGTTTTGTGGGCAAGAACGGGGTGCCGTCCTGATCCAGAAAAGATCAGGGTGATCGTTGAATGGCCTACGCCAAACAGCGTTAAAGAACTTCGAAAGTTCCTTGGGTTGTTAACATGTTTGCACAAGTATTCGTGCAACTATGCTGGGTTAATACGACCTCTTTCTCAATTACTTAAGAAAGATGTCGAATGGCATTGGGATACCCAATGCCAAGATGTTTTTGATGCAGTCAAGCAAAGCTTGACTGGATCGCCTGTCTTGGCTATAGCCGATAACGAGCGTCCGTTCCACGTCGTTTGCGACGCGAGCGATTTCGCTATCGGCTGTGCTTTGATGCAGCGTGATCACGATGATCGTGATCGCGTAATCTGCTATCAATCGCGTCAGTTGCGCCCAGCCGAGCGCAACTATCCAGTGCATGACAAGGAACTCCTTGCCATGAAGTACGCACTGGCTAAGTTTCGGATCTATTTCTTGGGAGATAGACCGTTTGTGGTTTCCACGGACCATGCGTCGCTACGCACGGCCGTGAATTACCCACACATTTCTCTAAGAATGGCTCGATGGCTGTCATTCTTTGCTGAGTACAATTTTACGGTTGAATACAAACCATGAAAGTTGAACGTGATAGCGGATGCGCTATCACGAAGGCCCAATTACGAGACGAAACCGTCCGTAACCGAAGTTGCCAGTGCAAACTCGATGCGTTGCACTGCTTTGTCGTCGTCAATTATACGATAACTACGCGAGGCGTACAAAATAGACGAGGAGACACGTCTGTTGATTGATTACTTAAGTAATCAATCAAGTGAGAAGCGCGACGAACTCCCAGAGTTCCTCCGCGCTTGCGTGCATCGATATCGACTGCACGATGGTCTGCTGCTTTACAGCACAGACCAAAAAGATGAAAGTCGCATCGTCGTTCCAAACGACGATGATCTCAAACATCAAATTATGTTTGAGTATCATGATGCACCGATTTCGGGGCATCAAGGTCGAGAGAAGACATACGCTTCTCTCGCACGTGACTTTTACTGGCGAAACCAGTACAAGTGGGTACGGAAATACATACGCGCTTGCGAGATTGGCCAGCGCGTTAAGCCTGCGCAGTCTGCACAGGCTCCGCTGCAATCTCTGCCGGTTCCGACAGAGTGTTGGAAGTCCATTTCAATGGACTTCGTATTCGGTCTTCCACCCGACAATAGTCGGAAGACCGGAATAGTGGTCTTTGTAGACCGTTTCAGTAAGATGGTACATCTTACTGAAGTATCAGCGAACGTAACCGCCGCTCAAACAGCGCGGATATTCGTTGATACGGTATTCCGTTTGCACGGAATGCCGGAAGACATTGTCTCGGATCGAGATACGAGATTTACAGGACGTTTCTGGCAAGAAACGTTCTCATTGTTGGGAACCCAGTTGAAGATGTCAACTGCGGACCATCTGGAAACGGTTGGGCAGACGGAACGGGTTAACCGCGTTCTCGGAGACATGTTGCGATCATACGCACATGCCTTTGAACAGTGGAGTGACTATCTGCCACTCACTGAATTCGAGATTAACAATTCGGTGCATGCTTCAACTAAGTATACACCGTTCTACGTGAATGCCTTAAGGCATCCACGAACCCCAGTTTTACTTGGCGGTACGCCAAATCTAAGTGGGGGAGGGACCCGCTCAAATTTTGAGCGAGTCAATGCGCAAGTTGCAACTGCAACTTGTGAACAAAACGATGGCCCTTCTACTGAAAGTACAGTAGAAGCGAAAGAAGCTTCAAATGAAACTGAAGCTGCATATGATGAATATGTGTCTGCAGCAATGGCTGCAGACAATGAGGGCAACGCACCTACTGCTGATAAAGCAGTAGATGAATTCGTATTACAGCGCCAAGCTGTAATACGCTATATAAAAAAGATGCACTTGCTTCTGCTTTGGACAAGCAGAAGCAAAATGGAGACAAGCAAGGAAGGAAGAACAAAAACTCCTTTCGGAAAGGATAATTGGTACTATTAAGTACTACCAATTTGCCTATACATGCAATAAGCAACTTCCCTACACGGAAGTTGCTTCCTAAGTACATTGGACCTTTCAAGGTCCAAGAGATTCGGGGGAATGCCTATACTTTAGACATTCCCACAGCAATGCGGATCCACCCAACATTCTATGTTGGGCGGCTCAAACCGTATCATTCGTCTTCGTCTTACGAAGAGACACAGAACCACGGAAGAAACCGTGCTTCTCCAAGTCTCCCAAGAGAGACTTGTAATCGGCTTCCAGCCGTTGATGAGCAGAGCGGAGAATCATTACCTCCGCCTTCGACTGCTCAAGATCAACCTTGTTCCGATCGAGCTCTTCCTTACAGGGAAAGCTCGATGATGTACAGAAGACCATTCTTCTGCTGAAGGGCAGTGTGCGCCCCGAGGATGTCGCGGACATTCTCGTGAAGAGACCGATATATCTTCACAGAGTGAGACATATCGCTGCTCAAGGAGGAACAACCCTCCTCGAGTTTGCGGAGCAAAGAACCATGCTCCGCAACAACAACGGCGAGGGAATTCTTAACCTCCGCCGCCCCTGATCGATAATCATGGGAATAAGCGATACATTCTCGAGCGCTTGATATCAAGGCGCTCGTTTCCTTCGAAGAAGGGGAAGCGTACCGAGTACTTAGTACGCTGGCTGGGTTACCCCCAAGAGTTCGACTCTTGGGAGCCGATTGAGGTTCTGAGGGCCGACGCCCCAGACCTTTTAACCGAGTTTGAGAAGGAGTCTCAAACTCATAATGCGAAGTAGCATCAACACAAGGTGTTGATGCATTTAGGGCATCGATTAATCCCTGAATTTCGGCGGGTACGGAAAAACCACCGTACCCCCGCAACTCCTCCTCTGACAGACGAGGAGCGCCCTGCGGACACCGCGAACAAACGAGGTGATAAGGGACACCACAGTTCACAGGAGGAGCAGTTTAAAGCGCGAGGAATGTCTATATTAGTTAGGTAATTAGTATAGTGTTAGCCGCTAACCACCCATTTAATAGACACTCTTAATTTTGCGTTCTAAGAAGAAGAAGTAAATATTTATATTTACTTTTAGTATAGGATTAGTTGTTACCAACTAATCCTGCCCTTATTGTATTGCGCGCTTCCTCTCAAAAACAGTGTAAGCCCGTAACATGATCAGTCCTGTTACAAACGGGATAATTCTGTTCCGCAGCTTTAAGATGCCTCGACTCAAACGCAATTACGCGTTCCCTTCCTGCATCGTCTGCTTGTAACAAAGCACATCCGATTGCGAAATCGGAGGCGTCGCAGACGACACTAAATGGTTTCCCAGAGTCTGGTAGAGCAAGAACGGGAGCTTTTAACAAGCTCCCCTTAACCGCTTCAAAAGCGTTTTGGTGTTCAGTTTTCCAACACCAATCAACATCCTTCTTAAGAAGTTCGGTCAATGGATTTGCCATTTCAGCGTAGTTCTCGCTGTACTTGTGGAGATAGTTGGCTAATCCAAGCCACTTCTGTAAATCTCTAAGATTTACAGGCGAAGGCCACTCCACAATGGCTTTCACCTTGGCGGGATCCGCCCGCACTACATCCTTACCGATGAAGCATCCGAGGAAAGGAATTTCCTCATCACCAAAGATACATTTGGATGCGTTTGCATACAAGTTATGCTCTCGCATACATTCGAGCACCGCTAGAAGGTGTATCAGATGCGTCTGAACATCAGATGAGTCGCCTTCCGCGCGACTGTGAACGAATATATCGTCGAAGTACGTCTGAGCGTACTTCCTATGAGGGCGGAAGAGTTGAGTCACCAAGCGATTGAAAGTCGCTGGTGCATTTGAAAGCCCTTGTGGCATAACAAGCCACTCCCACAGCATGCCGCTAGGCGTGATGACGGCTGTAAGCGGAATATCGGACGCTCGCAGAGCACCTGATAATACCCGTCCACCAGATCTAAGGCACTGTATACAGTACAGCCCGCCATATTGTTCTGGAGGACATCCTTCCTAGGAATCGGAGTCTGCATGGGTACAGTAGCTGCATTCAGCTTGTTGTACGCATGTACAATGCGCCACTTTCCGTTCGGTTTGCGAACACAAAGGTGGGAGATGAGTGAGGAGACTTGCTCTCCCGTACCATCCCTGCCTCTTCTTTCCCCTTGAAGAATGCGTCGATGACGTCGCATTGCTCCTTGGGGAGAGGCCACTGCTTAGTGACGCAGTATTTGGTTCCGGGAACCAAATCAATTTCATGTCGGACTCCCCGATCCGGTGGTAACCCCATCGGTGGGTTGTTACTAATCATATCTCCGAATTCCTTTAACAAGGAATGGTAAGGGTCCTCAGGATCCGCGAGGATCTTAAGACCGATTCGGGCATTCAATGCCTGTTTGGTTTGCACCAAAACTTACTCGTCCATCGTGGATGAGGATTTCAGCTCCTCTTCCGGACGCAACACGACGACCTCGTCGATTTCACCTGCTTTCAAAGCAGTCTCAAACTCGTTGAAGGACATTTCCTCCAACGACAACAGTTCGCCTACCCCAGGCAACCGTTCCAGGCTTACGCCTTCTGTGACAACACCTGTCACACTATTCAGCATCCTATAGGACTGCTGACTACTGGCCTCGGGACTCATCCCGACACCCAGATGGGGGGAGTCAACTGCCCCATCTATTGGAAGCGCCACGCGCCTATCCACAGAGGTCTCTACCTCTATCACCGGTGACTCGACGGTCTCACCTATATCGGCGTAGTCGGAATCATTTCCTACGTGCGAAAGAGACAAACTTTGGGTCTCTTCGCTTGGAAGCGCCTCGCGCTTAACCACAGGGGTATCTACCCCTACCACTGGAGTCGCAACTTGTTCGACGGACACGGCGTGGTCGGAATCAGTTCCGACCTGCAGAAGAGACGATCTTCGGGTCTCTTCTCTAAGCGTCTCGCGCTTAACCTCAGAGGAATCCACCTCTATCACTGGCGACTCACCAGTCTCGCCTATATCGGCGCGGGGATTAACCGCCGAATCCCCCTCGTTAAGGAACTCTTCCTTAACGCCATTGGGAATGATCATTTCGGACATCCCAATCTCTGGCATCTCACGCCAGAATCGCTTTTGCGATCGAGCAAAGGTGGGTTCATGACTCGCCAATGCTTCACCCGACCGCGGGTGCGTTGAGCCAATGGTCTTGGTCTTCCAGTCTATCCATGGCTCGTGGCGTTCCAGCCACTTCATGCCCAGAATGAGGTCATACCTCGAGTCCAAATCCAGGACTAGGCAACGTTCTAAGCTGTCGAAGTCTGCGAACTTAAGCTTAAGGTCAATCGAGACCTTGGGTACAGAAACCTGTACGCCCGTCGCAAGACGGACCGTGACAACGTCAGGAGAACGTGCCTCTAGGGCCTCGGCATACAGCCGACTCTTCTCAACAGAAGCCGGTCTGACATAATTGTCAGACGCTCCAGGTCTATCAAGACTCTCCAAGGCTTATCAAAGCCTTTCACTTCCGCAAGGACTACCAGCAAACCTGGCTGGTACACCAACTCGGTGATAGAAAGCACCGCTTCCCTCGGGGCTTTGTGCTGTCGTCCATTCCTTGGGGATTAACAGCACTGAGGGATCCCGCGGTAGGGCGCACCGCACCTACTGGGAGCCGTCGTTTCCCGACGGCTTGGGAGAGCCGCCCTCGGCCCCTTATAGCGAGTGTCTCGCTGGGGCTTTTTCGGACATCTGTTCCGTAGATGATCCGTGCTTCCACACAGGAAGCATCTCAGCGGCCCATGCCGCTGCAACATAGCTAAGAGCTCTGCCTCGAAGGTCTGTGAAAAATAGTCAGAGTTACTCTTTGCGGGAGGTTTTTCCTCCGCTTCGATCTGCTAAGGTCCATGGGTTCGGGACCCACCTTAGAGGAACGGAAGTTCCTCTCGGCGTTGAACGCCATCTTGAACGCCTCCCAGGGATTGGGGTCGCCATCGGAACAATTCCGAACGTGCTGGCCTTTCTCTCAGGCCTATCATGAAGACGGGGATGGACATATCGTCCGAATACGCTTTCGCGTACATCCCTGCAAACAGGTTCTTAAGTTCCTGGATATAAATTTACAGGTCCCTAGTGCCCTGACGGCACCTCAGAAACGCCAGTTGATTCTGGAAAACCAGATCAGGCGTTGCGTACATGTCCATAAGCTTCTGCTTAAGGACCTCCCAGGTTGGGAACACGTCCGTGACTGACTCCGAACACGTAAGCACCCATGTACGGGCTTTGCCCGTAAGATGGTTCAATGAAAGTCCCACTTGCTAGTGATCAGCGGTCATATTCGCTGTGGCGAAGGCCGTTTCGACCTCTCGCAACCACACGTAAAGGTTGTCACCCTTCTCTCCGGTAAACTCCGTTATCTTAAACGATAATGGAGGGCGCACCCCCGTGGAATGACCTCCACTACAACTCGCCTCATGAGCGATGAGGGCATTTACCTTTGCCTTTACGGTCTCAAGGCCCTGCTCCACTAGGAGCTTCATGCCTTCTTCCCCCGTTGAGGGTAACAGCCTTTTAAAGGCTTCCTGCTGGACGAGGGTCAAACTATTCCAATCGTCCTGATTCATCCTTTGCAGAGGATGCCTAGTCTACCAACACAGGGGTTGGATTGACTACAAGTGCAAACAGATGTAGCCGGTGCGTATACGCACGGTGCGGCTAGCGCACAGAGGAAGACTCTTCCTTAAAGCGGTAGCTACCGCTACTTAGCCGATACGCCCTTGTAAAGGGCTTAGTAGGAGAATTCACCTACTCGGGGCCAAGATTCCCGGGTTGTTTACGACTTAGCCTTAACGGCTGTATTCCCTTTACGGGATGTAAGTAAAGGGAGGGCTCTCTCTTAACTACGACACTCACTGCGCGCGCGACCGGTCGAGGTCGCACGTCCGCAAAATAGAGTGAAATGTAAACTGAATATATTTAATATGTAATTAGCCTAAATTAATTTAAACTAATATAAACTATATGTAATACTAAGTAGAATATACCCAATTCGTACCTAGCTAAAATGTAATGTACACACCTGTGTACCGACACGTGGATGGCTGACACACCACCACACCAAGGTCCCCTGCCTTGATTGGTTAAAATAACCAAAGGTTCAAAACCTTTCAAACCGGTCAATACTGACCTCAACCGTGGTGTACTCATGTACACCAACATTATATGTAAATCGAATGTAACCCCGTTACAGGATTGGTGGAAAACACGGAGACTTTTGAGCCTATCGTGTGAAAGAAGTGTCAAGAACGCAGATTTTGGTGAGTCACATGATATTGCGTGTACTTTACATATTTCATGTTTGTACATATTGGGGACCGTAGGGAGATAGGATTGGTAGTTTTGGTTTTTCCTTCTAAGAGTTTTTGGTTTTTCCGTCTTTCTTGGTCGTTAACACCTCAACAAGGAAGTCGTTCGCACCTTTGCCAAGTACGTTAGTCGCCTCTGCACGCCGCGGAGTGTTTGGGAGCAGAGGGTCGAGTAATCCCCTCTAGCTCATTATAACCGGCCGGGACGCGTTACAGACGCACTTGGCCCGCAGAAAGTCCCTCGACGGGAGTACAAATTGGTCGGCTTCGCAAGCCTAAGTTACACACGTTTGGGACGTGCAACCAAATTTTTGGATTGTTACGTGAAGATATCGTTCGTGGAGTTTGTCACGTTCTCGTTGGGTCTCCATATTGGAATATTGGTCTTTTATTCTCGCATCGGTTGGGATCTACGATCGGTTAAGCGATCTGCCCTTTGGAGTATACTTACTCTAAGTATAATTGGTCTGCCCGTACCCAGGGTGAAGAGTTCCGCCCAGGGTACACCACCCAGAACGGTCTCGCATTTAGGACCCGAATCGATTTACAGCGACGATCCACCAAGTGTGTAACCAGCCCATTCCATCGGGTACACAAGGTGAGATGAAGACGCGAAAATCGGAACAGGCGTCCTATGCTGATGATCGGTCGTCTGCTAGCAGCGGACGATCAGATCGGATCGTAGGCGAAGGTTCGTGGGGTACCCCCCCCGTCAGTTGGAAGGCTGGGCACGATGGTGGTCAGGTTCTCGACACTACGGTGTTCGATTTTGAACTTGACTCCACCAAAGCCGCGAAGAATTTTATCTTGAACGTCTCGTCGTTGGTCACGCATATTACGTCGTTAACGTAGACCAGGACCAGCACGATCCGTTCGCCTGCCACCACGTTGTAGAGGCACGGCTCCGTCACGCACCTGTGAAAACCGTATCTGACTAGCCAGTCATTCATCTCCGTGTTCCACTCGCGACCCGCTTGGCGCAAGCCGTACAGCGCCTTGCGCAGCACGAACATATTGCCCTGCGTCTCGCACGGGTATCCTTCTATTGAATGCACGTATTGTGGGATCTCGAGTTCAGCGTTGAGATACGCCGTGTTGATGTCGCCTCCGTACACAGTGAGTCGCAGGCGAGCAGTCATTGCGAGCACCAATCGGAAAGATGACATACGAGCCACTGGAGACGATGTCTCTACAAAATCAATACCTGGACGCTGGTGATTTCCGAGGGCGGAGATACGGACCTTGAAGAGTATAACGTATCCTAACTGATCGGTCTTCAGCGCCCACACCCACATCGTCCTGATAGGCTTCGCACCTTCTAGAATCGTTGCACCGTTCACTTCCTCGATCACGCCCTTGGCCCGTAGAGCAGCCAGTTTCACCATCTTCGCCATAAACCAAAAATTCGCGTGATTTGATCCCAGAGCTTCACGGCGAGATCTTGGCAGCTTGACGTTCGCCCCCAGTATCGCCCTGCCGTTGCTGTCGGTCAGACGCTTCACCGCATTGATCCTGACCTCGTAGGCACTGAGGTACGATGGTCGATGGAGCTTGCTGTAATCTCGAAGCTGCATACGGCGCGTCATGCGCTTCTCGTCCAGCGCGTTGCGACTTTCTTCCGACGGCGTGTCCTCACGTGTCTGCCACTTGCGCAGATACTAGGGAAGCACGACGCGCTCGCCGCGGTTCGTCTTTTCTTGGGCACACTGGTGGAGCCATTTTCATCCATTGTACTGCCATCTGAGGATGACTGTGGTTCATTAGCAATGGTCGGGCCGGCGCGTCCATCAGTAGTGGTGGCTGATTCCGCTTTATCTTGTTCGTCAAAGGATAATGTACCATCCGATGGATCTGCCGCGTCGCCGTTTTCTTCACCACCGCTAATAGATCTTCCGACCGCGTTTTTGGTTGGGTTTGAATTGTCAAGGCCGTCCTCGTGGTTGGTCGCAAGGCCATTTGCGTCCACATGAGCGTCTTCGTCGTCGTCCTCTCCCTCCTCGAGGTCGACAGTCATGATGATCTCGCTCGTCTCAAAGGATACCGATGCGTTGACCTCGGTGACGTCGTCATAGTACTCGTCCTCCATCTGTATGTCGTGGTCCTCCAGCTCGATGTCGTTGCTGTCGGTCGTGGCGACGCTCTCCGCCGACTCAGTAGAATATTCATCCCCAGGATCCTCCTTGGTGAAGTGAAGCCACGAGCCAATGTTGGCGTTTTCTGGATTTACATCATGGCGATCACGGTACACGATATCCCCGTTGACGCGTAGGTAGGGAACAAACGAATGCGTCCGCGTCTCCAGGAAGTACACGTTGTATCCGAATTCATCGTCCGAGTACCCAAGAACAAACCCAATTTCGGCTCGGTCCGCGTCCTTGTCACGCTCAGGTCCGTCATGAATCTGTGGAGAAGCGTGACCAAAATTTGGCACACTTCTGGTCAAGTTTTGTCAAGGCATTTGGTCTAATTTCGGATTGGTTTAAACAAGGGGGATTTTCAGCCTATCAGAATCAAGAAGTGTCAAGAACGCA
>CM047582.1:6119215-6162416 GCA_026184515.1 Peronosclerospora sorghi
CCCATTCCATCGGGTACACAAGGTGAGATGGACACTAAACAATCGGAACAAGTGGGTTCTGATGACGACCGGTCGTCTGCTTGCAGCGGACGATCGGACCAGATCTCGAGTGGTGGTCCGCGGAGTACCCCCTCCGAAAGTCGGAAGGCTGGGCGCGATGGTGGTAGTCAGGTTATCGATGCTAATGTTTTTCGATTTCGAACTTGACTCCACCACAAATTTGCACATTTGCCAATGCACAGGCCTTACGAATATGGTGAACGTCGGATTTCTTTCCAAAATGCGTTTGGTACGGGATACCATTGATGGGCTTGGAGTACGCACGGTTTTTGAGGTAGCCAGCATTCTTGAATTGGAAAGGCCAGCAAGAACGGGGGAAACCTGAATCGTGCATCTGCGTCTTTTTTATCTCTGTCAGCAATTGCTGGGTTCTCTCGACCGGGTTCAGATGCGAGCTCTTGGGGACCTCCTTGATGTGCTCGAACCAGCGGTCTGCGGTCGATCTAGGAGTTGACGAATTCGCCGTCCTTGTCAGTCAGTATCTGCTGTACCTGGAATCCGGCCGTGGCGACGCCTTCCAGTCGGCGCTGCACAACCCGACTGATATTCCTCCCGGCGTGGCGTTCCGTCCAGAGTACGTACTCTTTCATGAGCGCATTTACTGTCGAGCTTTTCTTGTTGGTCAACAAGTGGGTGGTCAAATAGTGACTCCTCCCATCCATTATCACCAGAATAGCCTTGAACCGCGTCCCATTTCGCTTGCTATGGAACATCAGATCAGCGTAAATAATCTGGATTGGCACCTCGAGCCCACGTTCAATCTTCTGTCTCCGGCGGCTGGCCTTCTGCTTGCCAATGTGGCAAGCGTCGCACTGCTCGAACACTGCGCGCTTCGTCATGAGCATGCCCTTCACGAGCCCCCTGTCGACCATGATCTTAAAATAGTGGCAGTTCGTGTGCCCAATGCGCTCGTGCCAGCGCTGCTGCATGGAGAAACCGTCCGCGGCAGTGAAGTTCACGATAATGCGACCGTCAATCCTCTCGTCTGGCTCACCACTTGGACTCACGCACTCGAACACCCACGTGTTGTTGTCAGTTGGAGCCGCGCGCAGACCACGCTGACCGTCCTTTACCAGTGACAGCTCCTTGGTCTTGTTGTTGTACTCGAGGTCAAAGCCCTGATGCATTGCAAATCCTGGCGAGATCAGACCATACCGTGGGCTTGGCACGTAAAGTACGTCGTGGAACAGTGTCCGAATTTCTTCCCCATCCACTTCGGTTACCAGGCACACTGTATTAATTCCGGCAGCCTGAGGATAAACCGCTTGGCCCATCCACTCAAGAACTCCAGAAGCAGGGTCGATTTTCTCCATGCTGATGAAGTACTTCAGATCGCTGAATACATGAAAACTTGAGAGCAACCACTGGCCCGCACCGTCACCTGACCAATCACTTTACCGCAACCCCTTTTGACGCCGCCTTGACCGGTGAGCGTCTCTATCGGCAAATATATGACTATACCAGTGGCGACTCCAGGCTCAACTACCACAGCTGCATCTTGCAACTGTCTGCCGTCGCCACCGAGCTGGGTAAAATTTGCTTGCTGGTGGAGCGGTCCTCCTTGTCCGGTCCCACTGGCGCCTCCTTGTCCGTGCCCCTGTGCGCCTTTTCCATGGCCGTTGTTCCGATCCGGACAGCTCCTTTTCTTGTACCATTCTTGCGCGCAGTTCCAGCATCCCCTTGGGTTCCGTATTGCTCCGCTGAAGTTGCCCCCGCCAGTTCCGTTGCCTGCAATTTCACCACCCGAGCCTCCACCCCCTACACGCTGTCCGCCGCGCCGCCCTGATCCACTTGACTGATTGTTCGACTCGGTTAGTTTCAGGCGGTGCCTTGACTTTGACATGGCGTTCTCCATTATAAGTTCTCGCAGTTCTTCAGACATGTGAGGTATCTCCAGTGGGTAGTTGGCAGATGATCGAAGGGCGTTGTACTCGAACTGATGCGGCAGACTATCGAGAAGGTATCGCCGCATGTCAACCTCGTGCACAGTATAGGAGTAGCTAGCAATCTCCGTCTCCAGCCGAAACAACTCGGCAAGATGCACGCCTTTGTCTCCGCCCGGTTTGAAGCTCGCCGCCACCAGCTCTTCCTTGAGCCGCTCAATTACGCTGGCACGCATGATCGGGTTCCTGCGTTGCTCGTAGATATAGCATAGCGCCGCAATCTCCGTGCCCGTGTCGAGCGTGCCGATTTGCTGGAGCTGATGAGGCGGCAGCGTCGAGCCAATCATGCGCATGAGCTTGTACTTGTACTTGTCGTATTCGCTTTGTTCGTCCTTCGTGAGTGACTATCGCTTGGTCGTCCCTTCGACAATCGCGAGAAGGCCATGCTCGCGAAAGACGGCCCGCATCTTCCACTTGTAGTCCCGCCAGTCCTTTCCATCCCAGACACTGGGTATTCCTTCGGTTCTTCTGTGGTCGTCATTCATGTTAATTCTGACAGTGCTCCGAGGGTCTTCGGCTCATAATCCTGTTGGAAAGTTGTATATTTTAGAATGCAAAAGAAACTACAGCTCCTACCGGACCTGTAGTAGTCCTTACCTCTACATGTAGAGGGTCGCGACGCCTTGAAGAGTCGCCCTGTCGCCAGGATACGATCACTGGATATCCTGACCAGTCGTTTCATCATCCGTTCTCAAACAGATGCAACTATTTATACTCGAACCATTAACTAAAACACGTATGTTTAACCTGCATTTTAAACGATTCGCGAAGAGCCAGTTCTCGAGAGAGGTATGTGTTGGAAGTGCATGTAGCCACTTCGGACTTTGCACTCTTCCAGAATTGTGGAATCCCATTGGCTGTTGGGATGGTTTATATTTTTGCATATATTGGCAGTTACGGTTTTAAGTTGCATTTATTTCTGGATAGCTACTTGAGTAACTTTACATAATACACTTTCCAATTTTACACGTACCAAGTACAACTTTACTGATACTTCCCCTGCCGTCAATCGGCAATGACTTGCTTGCCTCTGTGATTAATCTCACCAAGTCGAAATTGTTCAGACCAGGTGATTTAAGATCAAGTGAAGTGGATACAAACTTTTATTGTTTAAATTCTACAGTGTGACCTACAGCTCGTCGATCAAGCGCAGCAGCGTGAGTTGATCGCTAAATTTTACACGCATCACATCAATATTCAGGCGATGCAGGAATGTTAGTATTGTCTCGCGACAGAGATATCGCACGGAGCTTGAATTTCTGCTGAAGATTGGACCGTAATCTACCAATGCGGTCACTTGTGGACCGGGAGGCCTCCCGGGGACCTGGTACGTTGAAAAAGTATAATGAGACTAATTCGACGGATTTTAATGTGGGTGAGGTTATCGGGGAGCCCTTGATACACGTCATGTTAGGCTTAGCTTTCACCAGTAACAGTTCATCGAAAGTTGTCACGCCATCCAGATTTAAAACAGGAGTTTTTGCTGGATTTAATTTTTCCAGGTCATGTGCCCTCAAAACATCAACTATGTTGGCCTCTTTATCGAGAAAGTAGCCGACTATTGGCCCTCCTCCGATACTTATGCCCAAAAACTTTCCTACATGTCAGAGATCCTTCAGTTCCAATATCTTCATATCAGCTAAAAACTTGGCAACATCTTCTTTACTGGTGCCGGTGACCAAGAGGTCATCTATATATGCAGCAACCAGTAACGTTCCAGATTCGTTAACCTTTACAGAAATGCAGGTGACAGTTACACACTGCTGTAAACCGAGATTCTCCAATGTTTCACACAGACAGGCGTGCCACAATCGCCCTACCTGTTTTAATCCGTAAAGATTTTTCTAGAACTTCAATGCTAAATCCTTTTTCGATGTTGCTCCGTACATTTCCGATTGTTCATCGCTTATCTACATACCTTGCGAAATTTCTAACAACACCTGGTAGTTTGGCTCCGTCTTAGTTTTCGTGTACGTGCTAGGAACCTCTCCATGTCGCGCAGCAACCCCCCAAATTTGTGATAACATCAAAAAAACCTTCACGTTATTTATTTCCATTACAGTCGAAAATGTAAACAAATAGGTTTCGCCGTAGAGTTGCCTGTCGCCTCTCGCAACAAGTCGTGTCATGTATCACTATTCCGACCCGTCAGACTTTAATTTGGTCGTATAGACCCATTTGGTCGACAGAGGTACTCGGCTCGGCGTTCAACGAACAATCGTTCAGGTTTTCAAACCTTCGAGAGCCTACAATTCAGCCCGCTCGGCAGCGGTCCACATGTCGTGACTCGAACTCGTATGAGCCTCCTTGTATCTTCTGGGATCTGTGGTGAAGTATTCTTTTGGTCTCGATGATGGAGGACATTGATATGTGTCAATTATTGATAGATCTCGGTGTGGTGAAGTGCAAGTGAAAACTATTGACCCGTTTGTACCAGTGTACCATTTTTCAAGGCAGATCGATCGGGTTAGCTGAAAGGACGGAGTGCTTTGGGCCAATCGTGTGCTTGGAATGTTTTGTACGCAGATTTGAGGTAAGGCACACGGTTTACATGTAGTTTACATATTTGATTTTAATTGGATATTAAATATAGTGTTCGTATTACATCGGGTTGCATAAGTCGCCAGTGGAGTCATTGGGAGCAGAGGGATAACAGGGTCCCCTCTCGCTCATTAAGCCCGACCAGGACAGAGCTCCACCAGAAGCCCCACGACAGGGAGCACTCATTACGTTCACTCACCCCTCAAGTTCGGCAACTTTCAAAGTAGACGTGTTATTTTGGCTTGGTTACTCATCGCGAACTTCGATCAAGTTCCAGGAATTGGCTGGATTTTTCATCGCGATCTGCGGTCAAGTGCCAGTAACTATCATTGGATGGATTACTCATTGCTGTTGCAATCAAGTGCCATGATTTACTATAGGCTGGATTACTCACTGCAACTGGCGGTCAAGTGCCAAATTTAATTGCATTCGGAGTGAAGATTTCCGCTTCGTTTGCCGATCGGCCATTTTGAATTAACTTTTCGTTGGAATTTTGGGTCAGTACCCCAGAAGTGTACATCCATATCGATCCCCACTAAAGTCTCTACCAAGCAAAGGTCTACCGAGTGTGTAGCCACCCATACCAATGGGTACACAAGGTGAGACACGAGACAGATCGGACTCGGCGTCCTGTAATGCCGATCGGTCACCCGATCGGCACCCAGGCAAAGGTCCGCGGAGTACCCTCTCCGTTAGTTGGTCGGCTGGGCGCGATGGTGGTTCAGTTCCGGACACTTCGGTGTTCGATTTTGATCTGGACTCCACCACATCAGTCAGTACAGAGATAGCTGTTAAGTATTTGAGTTTCGGGCGAAGAGTTTCAGCCAATCGGATGTGGCTATGGACGGCCGACTCACGCCGTCCAACTCGATTGATCGGATTCTGGGGGTTTAAGTATCGGTGGTATGATATTGGAGTTTTGGGTGAAGAGTCTCAGCCAATCCGATGTGGCTATGTACGGCCGACTCACGATTGATCAGATTCTGTGGTTTAAGTATGGGTGGTGTGATGTTGGAGTCAGCACTGAAGTAACCAAGAAGTAGTAGGTGAAAGAAGTGTTTGAATTAGATTTAGGATTTGGTAATACTTAATAGATTCGAATTTCCCTTGAACCCCAGAAGTCAAACCTTCCAGCAAACCTTCTTCACTGTTCCCATACAAAAACCAAGTCTAATACAAAGAAGGCTGTTAAGAGGATATCCAAGCAAGGGAAGCAACAGTTCTTCAAGAATAGATCGAGTTGGGGGCAGCCTGAGACCCTCTGAGGCGTTTGTTCTGAGTGTGTTTGGTTGACTTGTGATTCGGACGGTAGTACTAAGAACCCGGGAAGTTAAGCAAGAAAGACAGAACTATTACCCTCTTGTGCTGTAGTTTGATTGGAAACACTAAAAGTTTGAGTTCCTTCACGACAGATCAGGCTATGCCTTCTCCTTTTGGCCTTCGGTTATCATTTATTCAGTAACAGCATAAACACATAGCGTGTTTCCTGTACCTGGTTCATTTCTGTCTTCAACAGATTGACTTATTTCAACATCATTTCTTGACTTCGATTCATCCACATCTTGCCACGTGAATATTCGTAAGATTGTCCTTTTTTCGTTTTCTTCCTTGTTCTGCGTACTTTTCGTGCTTGCGCACTTGCTTCTTGCACACCAACAAGTGCTTAAACAGATCTTCTGTTTCATCACTCGTTGTTTCAGGACTCTTAGTGTCTTCATTACGTTTACCCGCACGGGACTTGTCTCGAGATATCAGATTTTGTTCCGCATCGTTTTCCATACTTCTGGAGATCTTGTTACTCGTATCTTCATCGAGGGTTTCGATGCTTGTCACGTACGTTTCGCGTAACCGTGACTACCCTGTCCTTCAGAAGTAACACCTTATAGCCCTTGGTCTCGTCGCTCTTGCCCAAAATGAACGCACGCTCTGCATGCTTAGTTCGTGTTTTCTTCTTAGGGTCCCTCCATATCAAACATGGGACCCATAAACAACAATGTCCGCAAGAAGTGGACGCTTGCCACATCAATCGGCGACAAGCTCCCTTGATTTCCCCTTGTAGGAGTACGGTTGAGTATGTAGCACGCCTCCGACCAATACACCAATGTAACACCGGAGCCAAATATCATGCACTGAACCATATTAAAAATGGTTCGGTACATGAGATCGGATATGCCATTCGAAACGGTTTTCCGGCTTAAGAACTTGTCGACGAATACCAGTATGTTTGCTAAACAGATCAACATTCTGGTATTCACCCCCGCCATCAGTCCTTTAACATACACGCGACAATCGAACTCGTTTTCGAACCAGCTGGAACATTTTTTCCCCCCTATACTTCGTACGGGCGGCAAACACACGCTCGTAAGTGGAATAGTAGTAACATTTTTTCCGCCCTATACTTCGTACGGGCGGCAAAAACACGCACGTAAGTGGAATAGTAGTCCTTAATATAGTGAAAGAGTATTGCAGGGGAACTGGGGAGAACATCAACCTTACCAAGTCGATGCTATTGGCGCTGAAACGGAATGTGTATGATAACATGCGAGATCTTAGGGCGCACCAAGACGGTAACGTACCTTGTCATCTCGTTATTTAATCTGTAATCTGGTGACAATGCCCTCGTGGACTCCCTCGAACAGCGCGTCGTAAGATGTGGTACAGGATTGCTTTATTGGCAAAAAATAGTTCGTCCTGATACCGATAAAATCAACATGGTATCTAAATGGCCATCGTCTCGGAACTTCGAAATTCCTTGCTTTTGCTATAAATATAAAAAGAAAGAATGAATTTTAGTAGCAGTCTCACTTGGTACACCTGTTCCGGGTGCAGTGTATAATGATTGAGTTTGCCTGCCGCGGAAACCAAGACCGCGAGGCAAAACTTCAACTCTTCGAACACAGGTAGCAAGATAGCGCACTAGTGCTTAACGTACTTTGTATTCGCCTAGGCTTGAGAGTTACGAACATTCTTGGAATGATTTAAATGTAGCTTCTTTGGTGGCTTCACTGTTCCACACCATGCGGAAAGGTGGAATCACCGGAACCAAGCATATCTTCACTCCAGTTTTGCAAACCAGATGGGATAGAGGTCATCGCACTCTGTTCGAAGATTGCAGAACAAGCTGTGTCGTATTGTGGTGAAGTGAAGATGAAATTTTACGACCACTGTGTACCGGTATACCGTTCATATGTTTGGAGCGATCGGGTTGGTTGAAAGGAGAGAGTGTTTTAGGTCAATCGTGTGTCAGGAGTGTTAAGTACGCAGTTTTAGGTGAGTCACACGATTTTGCATGTAGTTTACATATTAGGTTTTTAATTGGATATTATATATAGTGTTCGTTTTTCTTTGGATACGCGAAAGTCGACCCCTCCTACCACGGAGTCTTTGGGAGCAGAGGGCTAACAAGGTCCCCTCTAGCTCAACTTTCCCGGCAAGACGCGTAACAGACGCACTAGGTCCTCCTGAATTCCAACGACGGGAAGCGTTTCTTTAAACGACACTCAGCCTCAAGTCGCACACGTTTGGAACGTGTTTTATTGTTGTATTGGTTGGGTCTACGCATCGCATCACGCGGTCCGCCCCAAATTATTGGCTGGGTCTACACACTGATCCGCGCGTTCGGCCCCAGAGTATTGGCTGGGTCTACACACTGATCCGCGCGTTCTGCCCCAGAGTATTTGGGTATACACACCGCTACGCGCGGTCTACCCCAAGTTATTAACGTATTTGGAGTGACGATTTCCGCTCCATCTACAACCCGTTTTTATTGGATTATCTTTCGTTGGACATCAAGGGTGACTTTCTGCCCTTGACACTAGTTGACCCAGAAGTGGTACATTCCATATTGGTACCCACCGAAATTCATATTGCGCAACGGTCCATCGAGTGTGTTGCCACCCAAACCAATGGATACACAAGGTGAGAACTCTGAAGATAAGTAGGATCAGATGTCCTGAAATGCAGATCGGTCACCCGATCGGGATGCTGGCGAAGGTTCGCGGGGTCCCCCCCCCCGTAAGTTGGTCGGATGGGCACGATGGTGGTCGGGTTCAGGACACTTCGGTGCTTTATTTCGAACTCGACTCCACTACAGTATGGATTCACTCGAAGTTTGCGTTGCCTCCGTGTATAGCTTTCGCATCTGCTTTGCTTGTTGATCGAGTGTCGTAGTCAAGAGCGTGTAATCGAGGTAAAGTATTGATGCAACAGCCAATCACAATTTGCCTAAGCACGCAGCCGTTCAGTATCGACCGTCACCTCTTCACTTTTGTTATACGGATTGATGCATGCGGTGAATATTGCCACAGTCGGGAGAGCATAATCGTTTGGGAAACCAGCCAATTATTAGAATTTATTTTTATAACACTTTATAAAACCTTCTTTAATAAAATTTTTTAAAACATTTATACACTGTTTTTTTAAATAACCATTTTTCATCATTGAACATAAATTTAAAAGAGTATCTGTAACTGGTTGACCGATTTTTTTTGCTCGCTTGGACTGTTATCTTAGATGCACCAAAGGTGTATTTCATTAAGTTAATCTAGAGCTTGAATTTCTTACCCACGTTTGTGCAGGTGCCCTTTGTCCATATCTACGTCAGTTTTATAATGTTTATCCTTACTATTGTGGTGGATCGGCTGGCCAAATTTTGAGGCTTGGACAGTCGTTCCCACAGCGCCCGGACTACCGACAAACGAAAGGGTTCATCCGTTTGTTCTGTGACAGGCCTATGTCTTGCTCACCTTGTGTACTCGACGGTTTAGGTGTGGGTCCCTCTCCAGGTAACTGGGGACGTAGATCAGTGCAATTCCGATGCAGATCAAGCAAATTCGTAGCAGATATACAGGTGTAGATCTGGTGGAAAATCGCAGATTCGAGATACCGGGGAAAACGGGGGGTCGAAGGTCGCAGATCAATGATCGAAGATCGATAATCGCAGATCGCAGATCGACCCAGTTGATCCAGTGAGAATTGGAGAGATAGCGGATCTGTAGATCGCAGATCGCAGATCGTTGATCGTAGATCGACGCTGTCGATCTAGTGGAAATAAGCGAAGGTGTATTTGATCACGTGGCGGAAGTCTTCACCACTTGATCGTAGAGCCTCTTAAGGCTAGATCGCTAAGCAAATACCCAATATATTTGTATTCCTAGCCTAAACGTAAGAGGAAGGGGGTCGACCTGCACTTCTATGAGCATAACGACGGAATTTACAAAAATCCACCTAGATCTCCCAAGGGGCGCTTAAAGCAGCCGAACGTCTAGAGGATAGGTGTAAACCAATTGGGGAAGAGGTGAGAACACTTGGCTCGATCACCCTCCCAGTAGCCTTTACGAAAAGGGGCCGATGACACAGCGGGCAGAGTTGAGGACGAGTTCTGCGGAACTTTACGTCTGCCGGTGGGCCAAAAAGTGCACTAAGTGCTCCCGCCCGGGACGTGTAAAGGTGCGTATGCAATGAAAGGGTGGCGCGAAGTTATCACGCCGTCCCAATCGATGATCTAGTTGATTGGACGCAAAAAGAGAGCTCTATTATTCCTTATATCCTAAAATCAACCAATTACCTAATATCGACCAATCAACTCTACATATCCTGATATGCATCATTAGCCTGTCGCTTACCATCATGTACCTGTACCCTGCGTCGCTTTGCTCCGGATGGCCCGTCCATGTTCATGACAGTTGACCAAAAAATCTTCTATGCGCTTCTCCACAGGAGCCCCTGAGCCTCGTACCAGCAGTACAGCGGTTGGGGCGTGGTTCAATCTGGTCGTTGCCACCGTCGATCATGTCCGTCGTGATCATCCATTTCCATTAGTACATTTTCAACAAGTCGATCATGAAGTCGATCATGGACGCCAAATCATCCCTCGATCGATCTAAGGCTGACGATTTGATCTCGATGATCAACCGAGCCTGCACGCAACAAGAGTAGATCGACATGATGAACAACTCGCTGTCGATGCTTGAAGAATCTATCAAGATTCTTCAGAAGTTAAAAGCACGCGTCACCTGAAAATTCGCTGATCGTGAGCAGCAGATCGAGTGTCTCTGCGCAAAAGCTGCGCCTTTACGCGATCACATTCTTGCGACTGTCAACAAGCTCCAGGACAGTGAGTCTTAACTGAAGAAACAACTGAAGACCTCCGAGGAAACCATATTATAGCAACACGATTGGATCCGAGATCTGGAGTGTGGTCATGATCAAGATCGATATCATCTATGAGTCAAAGCGGAGACCATAGATCATCAAGCTTAAGAGATCTCGCGTCTTGAGGAAGAGCTGTGCTAGTACAATATGAAGATCGCACGGGCGCCGGCACTCCAAGATCGAGCAACGATCGATAAAATCCGCAAACGCTTGGGCATGATGCAAAAAGAGCGTGATACTGCCATCTCCAAAAACAAGCACTTGACCAAGAAGGTGATCAAGCTGGCATCTAAGGCAAGTAAGCGCAAAGACCAACGAGATCGCGTCCGGGCTAACAGTGAAGCTAATCTTATCATGATGAATCAATTCGTCGCTGCCAAAGCCACGGTTGAAGAGCTATCTGCACGCCTCGATGAGGTATAGATCAGCAATGCCGAGCTGGAGAATCTACGTGCCCAGAATTCGAAGTTGCAGGAGTAACTTTTGACGTCACAGCGCCGCCTTAGTCACCAAGCTTCTCAGTTACGTGATCTTCAGTCGGTATCAGCAGATCGTGACACACTACGCGACGAGTTGAAAGCGCTCAGAACGAAGCTACGCGATTGCGATCACAACATTCTTACGTCCAATCCTTTTTGGCTGGTGCGGCGTTACACATGCAGATCGACCCGAGTACAGGCGCCCCTTGTGCAGATCCTGATCAGGCCGCAAGACCGACTGCTGATCTTCAGGGCGATTCATCTAAAAAAATACTTCATCCGAACACTCCTTCGCTCGAGAAAAAAGCTCGGCGATCACGAACTACTCCTCTGTCCAAGCGGCAACGTCGAGTTCCTCCTATACCAGAGGGGAATGTATCGTCGGATGATGACCTTCCGTTTAAAGCTTCTCCCATTCAGTCAGTCCAAGGCATGTGGCATCTCAAGATCCATCTTACATTCACCACTTCAAGTCAATCGTCACTTCTCCATTAATCGTGATTTCATAAATCAATTTTCTCTAATGGACGGTTCATCAGTCACAATTTCAATAGTCTATTCGTCGATCATACGTTAGTTGGACTCTTTTTCCACTTGCATCACGTCGAACCGATGTCTGTTGATTATCTTACTTTCGAAATCCTTGCTCAGAGCATCACAATTTATATATGCCTCATCTACCCATGATGGCTCATCGTAACCCTTCCAGTGAACTTGATACTCGCGTAACGTTCTGCCATACCTAGCCTTTCGACCAGATCGGAAATCGTTCATACGATCAACTTCAAATTCGTCACGCTCTAGGTTCCTTTCCTAGCTGTCTTCTGGTAGTAAAGCTTCATCGAAATCAAAACGATATTCTATCCCAGCTGCTAGCACAGAAGTAGGTCGATCTGGGAATTCTTTGACCAATTTCAACTTGGATAGGTGTACCACTGAAAATATGCGATAGTCGTTGCCGGCCGTTATCAATCTTGCAGCATGATCACGAATCACCTCATCAAATCGGAAAGGTCCATCCCACATATGCGCCAGTTTCTTCGCGAACCCTTCTTTCACCCGATGGAGGTATAACCAAACCCTCGATCGGCTTCGATCTTGTGCGGTGACACTTGATCATTATGCTTTTCAGCTCGATCAGCCATGGATTGGTTCAATTGAGCTCTCACTTGATCACGGGCGTAACGGTAGTCTTCCTGCAGCCTATATCTCCACCGACGATCATCACGATCTTTGCGCCGAATTCCACCGAGTTGCAGCGTTGATTCCAACGATGATCGCGGATCCCATCCGTATGCCAAGTAAAATTGTGTATCTCCACGGATCCGATCAGGGGTCAAATTCAGTGAAAATACCAATCGTTCTGCATAAGAGCTCCAATCCTTCTGACCGACTTCTGATACATACATCTTGATCGCTAGTGTGATTGTTCGCAGCATTCTTTCCACTTAGCCGTTTGCTTGTGGACGGTACGCCATAGTGACACTCTTTCGTTGTCCCACGATCTTGTTGAACGAACAAAATATTTCGGACATAAAACCGGGTTCTCGATTATGCCTGATCACCTCACTAGCTCCAAATCGGCGAAATACACACTCTTCGTAATTCTCGGCGACTTTCTGTGCTGTAGGAGATGATCCAGCTTTTGCGATCACCATACCTGTAAACAGATCAGTCCAGATCAGCAGTTCCGTATGCCCATCTGTTGGTCAGGGCAATGACGGGATGTGATCCATAGCTATCACTTGAAACGGGTACGTAGTTTCAATGTTTCCCGGCGACATACCCTTGATCGTAAGTTTTGTCCTTTCCCCGTTTCACAATCTACGCATTGCCCAACAAATCGTTGCACGCTGCGAAATAAACCGCGCCAATGAAAATGTCTCCTGATCCGCTGATACGTACGCCCTATACCCTGATGTCCTCCTTCCAAACTCACATGATAATGGTGGAGGACATCCGCATGTAGGGTCTCAGGAAATCCAGATTGATCAAAGAGTGTCGATCATCTTGATCTCTTGATCACAGCTTTTTTCTCCTTAGCCGTATTTCTACAGTAGATCAACAACCCTTGATCGTCCACATCGTATTTGTCGGCGATTTTCACGCAATCTTTCACCTCGTCTATGCTCAACTGTGAAACGTTACCATGCAAGTAACATCGCAGATCACAAATCCACTTCTCTTCGTCTTGCGCCTTTTTGACACGTTCCGCCCTTATACCTTCTATGGGTACTTCGGGCCACGTTGATGGCCGCGTAGATTGACGAAGATTACGTGATCGCGTCGTCACCAACACTTGAGGGACAGTGGGATCTTCCTTCCAAGTGATCACCTCAGACAATCTGTTGAGATTGGCTAATTCGTCCAGTTGGTGATCATCGACAATTTCACACCGTGTTCCATCCCGCATGGCCGTACTGGTTATGTGATCGGCACTTTTGTTCCACTCCCTTTTCACGTGCAGCAGATCTTGACCAGGCCATTCGCGAAGGAGTTTTAAGGCCCATAGCTGCAATATTTGTAGTTGCGGTGCTTTGCACACTATTTCTCCACTCATTTGCCTGATCACCAAATTCGAGTCTCCACACACGATCACCCTTCCTTTGGGATATAGCGACAGTAGATCCAAACTTAAAAGCAATCCACGATACTCGGCTTCATTCACAGAGATGTCAGGCGCATGATCAGAAACCGCGATCATGATCTTTCACTCCGGCAATTTCCACACAATAGCACCAAACACACCAACACATCGATTGACACTAGCAGATCCATCGAAACTGATCACGTAAAAATCTTTGCCTTTCTCAACCGTGGGAGGTGGCACTTCAATCATCTGCCGAGGCTGCTTTTTCGGTGCGATCGCGATCAGGGCTTCATCAATTTCGGTGCGAGGGGTGATACTTGCGGCTAACGCCCCTAGTACCTCCTTTTCTCCATACACACATTCTTGATCCCCAAGCCCCATTGTGACAAGATTGCAGCCCATTTCCACAATCGTCCGTCTAGCCCGTTTGATGTTAACATCCATTTCAACGTAGACCGACGTGACAGGACAGTTATCGTCTTTCTGACCAAGATCTTTAAGTAGACATCCAGGACAGTGATCGCCTTTCCGACCAATATCGTAAAGTAGACGTCCAGAATTCTCAGAAGAGCCAACACCTACTTTTCGACGGGGCTGTAATTCAGCTTACCGCTCTCCGGTGTCCGGCTGGCAAATGCGACGGGGAAATAAACTTTATCATGCTCTTACACTAGCGCGGCAGACACTACCCACTCGCTAGCATAAACCACGATCACCGGTGTTTTGGCCTGATCGAAATGGCGTAGGGTTGGGGTTGACTCGATCTTCGCCTTCAGCATACTGAATGCCACTTGCGCCCCGATCAGTCGATCATCTTCGCCATCCGGATTCTCATTGATCGATGATCGACCCTTTAATTCTTGACAGTCCGTTTCTCGTAACTCATAGAGTACGGCATCATAGATCGCGAAGTCTTCACTACATCTACGATAGCAATTCAGACTCCCCAAAAACGATTGCATAGCACGCAAAGTACCAGGAAAAAGCAAATCGATCAGATCATCAAAATTCTTCGGATTTGTTTCTAAACCACGGTTAGAGACGTGATGTCCCAAATAAGTAACTTCACTTCGCCCCCAGTACGGTTTAGCCACGCCGATCGACAAGTTCCACTGATCGCACTTTTTCAATAGATTTCGCACTTTATCACACAAGATCGTTCATTTAGGAGAAGGGATCAAAATATCATCGATATATAATCGTCGTTGCAACACAGACAGGCCTTGGGATTGATCAGGCTCTCCCGTAGTAAATACATCGGTTGACTTGGCTAGATCGGCACCGTCCTTAGCCTTGAGATACTCATACAATGATTTATCGATCAACCGCTGGTAGATCTGCGGAGCATTCTTTAGGCCAAAGGGCATTCGATTCCATTCAAACAATCCAAACGGGGTAATAAAAGCCGAAATCTGACGTGCTCGATCTGTCAAAGACACGACCCAAAAACCACTTGCCATATACAAAGAGCAAACCCACAACGCCTTATCCAAATTTTCCAGCAGATCAGAGATCAGAGGCATAGGGTACACCATTAGACGCGTGAGCTGATTCACCGCGCGAAAATTGATACATAATCGAATATCAACCCTATTTTTCTTCAAGATGATCACTATAGTGTGGTGAAGTAGAGTCTTTACTTACGTATGGTGAAAGTAGAGTCTTTATTTATGACATGAAGAAGATGATCTGCGGCTGCTATTACTCCATGGTACATTCTTCACGCCAAGACCCTTAATATTAGAGCGATATTTTTGTTTAAAGCTGAAATCATCGGTGGCCATCTTCTTCTTCCATACTAAATGATCCTTAGCGACAAAGATCGTGTGGAACCTTCATCATGACTGCCAAGCGGCACACCCAGCGTCTCATCAAAGTCTTGAACCTTCATCATGTGAATAACGTGAAAATTATGTGTGAATTATGTCTTGATTGACCCGAATGAAGAGAATATTGAGCCAGATAGTGTGGGAGCCGAGGGCGCACAATTTTTTCGTTGTCTTTATCATCATGATTGGACCCGCCGTTGGGCTTAGAAGCTGCGCCTGTGTCTTGCTTTCTTTAGCGGTGCTGCTGGTTTGATTTGATGGTCTGGTTCACTTGTTACGTCCTGCGCCCTAGAGCTCCTCGCCGCGTCTAACGCTTACGATTGAGTGTTTTGTTAAATATTTGAATTGGTGAGGAACATTTTTCGGCCAATCAGAAAGCCAGATAGTGTTTGGAGCCGACGACTTTTCGTTGTCTTTATCACCATGATTGGACCCGCCGTTGGGCTTAGAAGATGCGCCTGTGTCTTGGCTTTCTTTGGCGGTGTTGCTGGTTTGATTTCATGGTCTGGTTCACTTGTTACGTCCTGCTCCCTAGCGCTCCTCGCCGCGACTGACGTTTCCGATTGAGTGTGCTGTTAAACATTTTAATTGTGTATGGATATTTTCGACCAATCAGCATCGACCCGCGACGGCCAGATCGCGAGGCAAATCAGATCAATCAAATTACAGAGGGTTGCGACGGCTAGATCGCGACGGCCAGATCGCGACGGCCAGATCGCGACGGTCAGATCTGATCAATCAAATTACAGAGGGTCGCGACCAGTATTGAAGTCAGCGCTGAAGTAACCAAGAAGTAGTGGGTGAGAGAAGTGATTGACTTTGATGTAAGAGTTGGTAATACTTAATAGAATCAAATTTCCCTTGAAGTGCACAGATCTCTGGCGGCCCTGGAAAACCTTCTATACCGTTCTAATACAGAAACCAAGTGTAATAAAAGGAAGTCGTTGAGTGAACGCCCTAGCAAGTGGAGCAGCAGCCATTTAAAGCGCGCTAGTGTTGGGGGCAGCCCGTAACTGCTTTTGGAAGTGTATCCTTAGTGTGTTCGATTGATTTGTTGATTCGGGCGGATGTATTAAGTACCCGGGAAGTAAAGCAAGGAGGTCTAGATTATTACCTCTTTGTGTTGTTTATTAAGTGGATATTTTACAATTTTCAACTCCTTCGCGACAACTGGTTCCGCGACCCAGGACTAACGTCGACTTCAAATTCAAGCTTACACAATGGCATTAGTACCACAAGAAGATGGTCCAGATCTCCATTTTACACTAGAATACTCCGATGATGATAATCACAGGACTTACACATTTTCCGAAGCGTGTGCAAAGGTAACGCAGTATCAACAACAGGTGCTCATATTACCGGGTGATTCAAGCAGCTGGTTCTCATTATTTGAGATACGTAAGATGAGGCGGGCTGCACCCAACTTTAGAGTGCGCGAAGATTTCAGTACATTTGGAAATCTACAAGTATCTGTGATGGCATTGGATGATATGTTCTCAAATTTGGGGTATGAAATTATCAGACGGGATGAGTTCGAGAATGCGTGTGATTACGATTTGGCACGGACCGCAAAAGATATTGGGCTGATGGTGTCTCTACTATTAGCATAAAATCAGTGGGAGACATCATTAATGGTATATCGAGAAGAAACTGACAATATCGTTCCCACCTACTACATAATAGCAGACACCGTACATACACAGGAGAGGGAGTCTAAACCACCGGGTATATAGGAGCTCTTTGATAGAGATAAGTTTGAAGAAGTGCCACAGTTGCTACCCAGAAAAATTACCAAAACTAAAACGAAATTGGAGTTCTCACGTGATGACGATGAAATCATCTCCACACCAAAACTAGCTGTGCCTAAGCAAGAACCAGGGGCGGCCGCACCTAGACAGGGTCCAGGAGTGGCTGCGCCTAGGCAGGGTCCAGGGATGGCTGCGCCTAAACAAGATCCAGTGGCAGCAACCCTAGTAAAAATGATGCAAGATGTTTATTTAAGTTTGGAAGAATCGACTAAAGTCACGGCAGCTTTGTCAGCTAGTCGCACACCCAATACAACGAGAGGGCGCCTAGTGCCTCATATCATGCACCAGCTACGCAGCCACGAATGTATCATAGTACTTCGGGGTATGGTATGCCTGGTGGAAGTGCAAATGTATGGGAACCCTAACCTCAACCAGTTACAGCCATCATTCAGAATACCGAGATAAAATCTTTTGATGGGAATAGGTAGGATGCCGGAAGTGCACGGGCTTGAGTCGCTCGATTCTCACACGTGGCTAATATATCACATTGGAATGATAGTCAACGTCTGGGAATGTTTGTTGATAGATTGACAAGCACAGCATCATGGTGGTATGAGCAACAAGCCGATTCGGTAAAGCATGACTGGGGTACAGTGATTGCGCTTTTTCAGAAGAATTTGTGTGTGAATAAAGTGTCTCACCGAGTTATGTATTCAAGATTGACACAGAAACATGATGAGCTGGCTACCACATCTTTGTATCGATTAAGCTCAGCAGCGTTGCGAGCAGGAATGGATTTTAGAAATGCGTATAATGCTTCACTATTGGAAGAACACATTCAAACGTTCTTTTATACCATTCATGATCGCACCATACAGATGCTGTAACGGGGTTACCTTCGAGTACATTCAGTGTTGGTGTACATGAGTACACTACGGTTGAGGTCAGTATTGACCGGTTTGAAAGGTTTCGAACCTTTGGTTATTTTAACCAATGAGGGCATGAGCCCTTGGGTGGCGGTGTGTCAGCCATCCACGTGTCGGTACACAGGTGTGTACATTACGTTTTAGCTAGGTACGAATTTGGAATATTCTACTTAGTATTACATATAGTTTATATTAGTTTAAATTAATTTAGGCTAATTACATATTAAATATATTCAGTTTACATTTCACTCTAAAGAGCAGACGCGCGACCTCGACCGGTCGCGCGTGCAGTGAGTGTCGTAGGTAAGAGGTAGCCCTCCCTTTACTTACACCCCGTAAATGGAACACAGCCGTTAAGGCTACGTAGTAAACCAACCCGGGAATCTTGGCCCCGAGTAGGAGATCTCTCCTACTAAGCCCTTTATAAGGGTGTATCGGCTAAGTAGCGGTAGATACAGCTTTACGGAAGAGTCTTCCTCTGTGCGCTAGCCGCACCGTGCGTATACGCACCGGCTACATCTGTTTGCACTTGTAGTCAATCCAACACCTGTGTTGGTAGACTAAGGCATCCTCTGCAAAGGATGAATCAGGACGATTGGGATAGTTTGACCCTCGTCCAGCAGGAAGCCTTTAAAAGTCTGTTACCCTTAATGGGTGACGGAGACATGAAGCACCTAGTGGAGCAGGGCCTTGAGGCCGTAAAGGCAAGGGTAAATGCCCTCATCGCTCATGAGGCGAGTTGCGGTGGAGGTCATTCCAAGGGGGTGCGCCCTCCATTATCGTTTAAGATAAAGGAGTTCACCGGAGAGAAGGGTGACAACCTTTATGTTTGGTTGCGGGAGGTCGAAACGGCCTTCGCCACAGCGAATGTGATCGCTGATCACTTCCAAGTGGGACTTGCATCGACCCATCTTACGGGCAAAGCCCGTACATGGGCGTTTACGTGTTCGGAGTCAGTCACGGACGTGTTCCCAACCTGGGAGGTCCTTAAGCAGAAGCTTATGGACATGTACGGAACGCCTGATCTGGTTTTCCAGAATCAACCGGCGTTTCTGAGGTGCCGTCAGGGCACTAGGGACCTGTAAATTTATATCCAGGAGCTTAAGACCCTGTTTGCAGGGATGTACGCGAAAGCGTATTCGGACGATGTGTCCATCACCGTCTTCATGATAGGTCTGAGAGAAGGGCCAGCACGTTCGGAATTGTTCCGATGGCGACCCCAATCCCTGGGAGGCGTTCAAGATGGCGTTCAACGCCGAGAGGAACTTCCGTTCCTCTAAGGTGGGTCCCGAACCCATGGACCTTATTCAGATCGAAACGGAGGAGAAACCTCCCGCAAAGAGTCACTCTGACTCTTTTTCGCAGAGCTTCAAGGCGGAGCTCTTGGCTATGCTGCAGCGAAATGGGCCGCTGAGATGCTTCCTGTGTCGGAGCACGGATCATCTGAGGAACAGATGTCCTAAAAATCCCCAGCGAGATAGTCGCTGGAAGGGGCCAAGGGTTGGGAGAAAGCCCTTTTCCAAGCCGTCGGGAAACGACGGCTCCCAGTAGGTGCGGGGCGCCCTACTGGGGGACCCCTCAGTGCTGTTAGCCCCAGGGTAGGGGACGAAAGCACAAAGCCCCGAGGGAAGCGGTGCTTTCTAGCAACGAGTTGGTGTACCAGCCAGGTTTGATGGTAGTCCTTGCGGAAGTGAAAGGCTTTGATAAGCCTTGGAGAGTCTTGATAGACTCTGGAGCATCTGACAATTATGTCAGACGGGCTTCTGTGGAGAAGAGTCGGCTGTATGCCGAGGCCCTAGAGGCACGTTCTCGTGACGTTTTCACAGTCCGTCTTGCGACGGGTGTACAGGTTTCTGTACCCAAGGTGTCGATTGACCTTAAGCTGAAGTTTGCAGACTTCGACAGCTTAGAACGTTGCCTAGTCCTGGATTTGGACTCGAGGTATGGCCTCATACTGGGCATGAAGTGGCTGGAACGCCACGAGCCATGGATAGAGTGGAAGACCAAGTCCATTGGCCAACGCACCCGCGGTCGGGTGAAGCATTGGAGAGTCATGAACCCACCTTTGCTCGATCGCAAAAGCGATTCTGGCGTGAGATGCCAGAGATTGGGATGTCTGAAATGATCATTCCCAATTGCGTTAAGGAAGAGTTCCTTAACGGGGGGTGATTCGGCGATTAATCCCCAGGCCGTGAATGGCGAGACTGGTGAGTTGCCAGTGGCAGAGGTGGATTCCTCTGAGGTAACTCCAGTGGTAGGGGTAGAGACCCCTGTGGTTAAGCGCGAGGCGCTTCCAAGGAAAGAGACCCGTAGTTCGTGTGGTGAAGTGTACCACAAATTTGGTCACTTTTGGTCCAGGCAGCTGGTCGAATTTCGGATTGGTCTAAACAAGGGGGCTTTTTTAGCCTATCAGATTCAAGGAGTGTCAAGAACGCAAGTTTTGGTGAGTCACCTGACATTGGGTATTTTACATATTTTCATGTGGGTACATATCGGGACCGTAGGGAGGTAGTATTGGTTTGAGTTGTGGATTTGCCTAAAAGAGAAAAAGTCGTTTGGAATCTTCTGGTTTTGCCTTCGGGCTAACACCTCAACAGGAGGTCGTTTAAACCTTTGCTATGTGCATCAGTCGCCCCCGCCCGCCGCGGAGTGTTTGGGAGCAGAGGGTCGAGTAATCCCCTCTAGCTCATTATACCCGGTCTGGACGCGCCACACGCGCATTTGGCCAGCCGGAAGTCCCTCGACGGGAGCACGCATTGGTCGACTTCCTCAAGTTTAAGTCAAGTACGTTTGGAACGTGCTATTCACTGGATTATTCTTTACGTGGAGATATCGTTTGTGGAGTTTCACGGGTATATTGGGTCTTCACGTGGACATATTGGCTCATTGTAACATTGGTTGGAGTTTAGACCGGTTTTGGTCTTCTCTCATATTGGTCAGGGGTAGACCGGTTGATTTGTCTACCCTCTATTATTTCGTATTGGTCAGGTCTAGATCGTTTGAACGATCGACCTATTGGAATTTATATTTTGGAAGTGTTTTTCTGGTCTGTACGTACCTGGGGTGAAGAGTTCCGCCCTAGGTACATATAGTCAGCACGGTCTCCGATATTCAAGACAGAATCAGATCGATCTGCGATCCCGATCCACCGAGTGTGTAACTAGACCATTCCATCGGGTACACAAGGTGAGATGAACTTAAGTGAATCGGACCAAGTGTCTTTGGATGATGACCGGTCGTCTGCCAGCAGCGGACGATCGGACCAGATTTCGAGTGGAGGTCCGCGGAGTACCCCTTCCGAAAGCTGGAAGGCTGGGCGCGATGATGGTAGTCAGGTTATCGATGCTAATGTTTTCTATTTCGAACTTGACTCCACCAAAATGGTGCGCGTGCCCGGATCACTTGGTGATCGTGGATATCACCGTGCTGATATTCCATCAAAAATTGGATTCGAAGATTTGAATGATTTGAATATGGAGTCGTTCTGGAGAGGACGTTAGGAAAGGCTATCGCCTTACGTCTTCGTTCTCGATAAAGATGACGATGTCCGGTCTGGCCTGGTGGAGGACCAGATCGGGATTAATAATTTTTTTCCTCCCCAAAAGGCTCCCACCGGAGCCGATCGGGACTATAGCAAGTTCTGCTATAGTCCCGGAAAGGATCAGGACCTTGGTCCTGATCCTATGTATATGCATAAAAAGTTGATGTAAAATTAAAAGACGAAAAACACTTGGACGCTGATCAGAACGATCAGACCAACCTCGCCAAGGTCCCCAAGGTCCTCAAGATTCCCAAGAAAGGGTTGGGAATGCCGGCCGACGAAGACGACCTCGAAGAAAAGTCGCAGGTCGGAGATGGAGTCATCACTGAGGAAGACCTAAACAAGATGTATTACATTTTTGAGATGAAACGATTTGTTCGCTTTGACGTGGTCTTTCGGGTGTTGAACCTCCAGATCCCCGACCATCTTCTCGGTCCCACTACCGAGACGATCCAGAGTGATCGAACATTACTGCTCGTCAAGAATTTGGTTGCGATGTTGGCGGAGGTTGGCATTAAAATGCAGAACCCCGCCGATGTCAATAAATTGTTTTAATTTGATGCTTGGAGACTGGAGGCGTCGATGTCGGACCTCCACGACCGTTTGGTGCCACTGGTGGGGGCGGTTCGCCGCCCAACTCCCACCACGGCAATGAAGGTCACCGAAGCCTCCACAGAGATTGTTGACATTGGTTTCGATGATGAATCGATCTACCAGTCTCCACCGGATTCTAACAGCTCATCAGAGTTGGAGACCGGTGTCGAGCGGATGACCATGGGCGTGGACCATGCCCGGTCTGAACAAAAAAGGGACATGCGGCAGCAAGGGGCTGTTTGCCAGTCGGGGCTCCAGAAAGCCCCACAGGCCTCAGTTCCGCAAAAGTAGGGTATTAACACGTTTCCCATTACGCCATCCAACGTCCAAGCCATGTTTGAGACGATGATGCAACGTTTCATGGAAGAACGGGTTAGACCACCTATGTGCCCACATGTCCAAGACCGGTCTACCCGTCAAAGTGTCAATGTTTGCCGGGATGTGGATATGGAATCGGTAACATCTATGGATAATCCTTCTCGAAGTGATAAGCAAGTCGGCAAAGGAAGCGCAAGCCGCAACCGGCCAGACCGCGTAGACCAAGCAAGACAAGTGACTATGATATGGAATCGGTCGGCGGTCTTGACGACCACTGTGGGTCAGACGGTACGGGCGCTGGCAAGCCACGCAAGGCTAACCTAGCCTCCACTACTGCCTACGACTTTAGATCTGCTGCGATTCCGCGCATCCGTATGGACGCGACGACCGACCTCAAGGACTTCACTGGCAAGGATGCTGATGAAGACCAGGCCCGGTCTTGGTTCGGTCGGGTCAAGTCTGCGTTCCTGCAAGACCAGACCCCGAAAAGTGAAAAGTGTCTGATCTTCCGGGATTTGTTGAAAGGTCCGGCTGCCAACTGGATCCAACCGTTAGGTCGGGATGTCCGGTCTGACTGGGACCAGCTATGTGCAGAGTTTGAAGGGCAATATTGTAACTCCGGATTTTCGAGTGCCCGCAAGTATCACCATATGCAGAAGCGGAGCGACGAGACAACGATCGAGTATCTGCATCGGTTGAACGTGGCTGCAATTCGTGCCGGCAAAAAGATTAAAGAGAATAACCCGCCGAACGGTGCTGCTCTGGAACATGTGGGTCACTACATTAGTACCCTGGACGATCGAGAACTGGCGGACCAGTTTACTCTGCTGCGTCTTAGGGACGCGGGTGAAGTTGAACAGACTCTACGGACGCTACAGCAGTCGCGTAGCATGAGGGCGAAGAGTGCTGGCGGATCAGGTCATCAGGTCGCTACCGATCCAAGACCCAGACCCAGACCGATCCGGTCAAGAGACCCTGGACCAGACCGACCCGAGCGGTCAAGGCGATCGTAGCCGAAGCCAGCACGGGATCGGAAGGGGAAAGTGGAAGTCAATCCAGCCAGGAGTCATCGGATGAAGACCAGTATCGTTACGTCTATGTTGCGGGACCTGCCCCGAAAACCAGGTCGAAGTCCGACCAGGTAGACCGAAAGGGAAGGAACGGAAACAAGTCCGATCCGGACCGACCTCGTCAGAAGTGCTCCCACTGTGGGTCGAGCAAACATGATGGTCCAAACTGCTGGAAGAACCACGACTAAGGACGCTAAATGATGGAGTAATGAAGGCATCGAAGGATCACCCCAACCACGAGCTGTTTCACGTGAAACGGGACTGGAACATAAGCGCCGACTACCTCGCGACCAAGGCCATGCAAGACCAGACCGGGGCTACGATCACCGAGAAGGCCGTTCTGGATGAATTGGTGAATATAAACAGGCTCCCAGATGTGATCGGACCCAAGAACGCCCCAGTCCAGGTGCATGTGATGGTTGCGACTAGATCGAAAGCTCAGAAGTCTCGCCGACCGTTCCCGAAGGAAATTTTGAACGAATATGCAGTGCAACAGTTAAGGGTGGAACGGATCCTCAAGGCGCAGGACGAAGAAGAATGGATTATGAACCTGAAGACCTACCTGCGTGGTGAACTGTCCAAGTTGACGAACGATCAAGCGAAAGAGTGCATCAAGATCGCGGATAGCTACGAAGTGGATGATAATGGATTATTGTATTACTGCGGCGATGCCGACCAAGACAGTGCAGACCGGGACCGACTGGCGAAATTAGTGATCCCCGAGTTGCTGCAGCCGGATGTCCTTCATCACTATCACGTGAGTCTAGAAGGGGGACATCAGGGCATAGGCAGGACCTATCACAAGATCAGGTCCCACTTCCACTGGAGAGGTCTTTTCCGCAGTGTGCAGAAATATGTGGGCTGTTGCACGGATTGCGAGACCGGAAAGGGTAGACCGGTAATCAAGGGGAGATCGCCCGGAAATATCGAAGCTACCTACCCTTTCCAGGTCATAGCGATGGACCACATACCGTCTCTGCCTAGATCGACTCGCGGCAACACTGAGCTGCAGATCTGGGTAGACCTGTTCACTGGTCTAGTTATTCCGAAGGCAAGTGCATCTCGGTCTGCGGAGCAGATCGCCCAGAGCTACGAAGAATTTGTGTTCCGAAGATTTGGCGCCAGCGAGGTCATCAGGCACGATCGGGAACCCGGCTTTATGGCCGAGGTGTTCCGGTCGTTCAATAACATGCTGGGCCAGAAACAGAGTGCGACAATGGCATATCGTCCGCAAGCAAATGGATCGGCGGAACGCATGGTGCAGACCATAACGAGGGCGATCAAGATGTACGTTGCTGACCCAGACCAGCGATATTGGGACGAGTATGCAGAAAGGCTGGTGTTTGCACCCAACTCGTCGACCGATCGGGTCCGAGGAGAAACGCCTTTTTTATCTGACATATGGATGGGACCCTCGGTCGACACTGGAAGCTGCGATACCTACCGGTTGCACCCGGACCCGCGATCGCGATGCTCGACGCTGGCGCATGCAGGTCCAGAAACACTACCAGCATGAAAAAGAAGTCGTCAACGAAAAGCTGCGTCAGGCCACACAAGACCGGGCAGACCGGACCAATGACCAGGTCCGACCCCACGGTATAGAACCAGGGGCGAGGGTATGGCTATACCTAGACCGAGTGAAAGAGGGCTATGCGAAGAATCTGGCTCACATGTGGCACGGCCCTTTCCGTGTTGCCGAGCTGATCGGTGAGCACGCTGCCCGTCTAGTAACAACTGGTACAGATTACAAGGTCTTCCCGACCGTGCATGTGTCCAAGTTGAAGCTGGTCCGAGAATTTCCTGATCAACCAAAAACTCCCTGTCTGGTAGACGAAGAAAAAAATTTGATTTCGATGAAGCGTTACTTCCGGAGGACAGTTGGGAACGACCATTAGAGGAAGACGAGTTTGAAGTGGAGAAGGTCTTAGATGTTCTGTCGACCAAGAAGACCAGGTTCGGTCGGACTCAACGAGAGTACATGGTCCGAAGGAAGGACCACGATGAAACAACTTGGGTCGACGAGCTCGACTTAAACTGTGGGGCTCTTCTAAGAGAGTTCGAACGAGAACGAGTCAGTCGTAATCGCTTCGCAGTGATGCAGACTCATGAAGACCAAGCCCAAGACACGCAGTAGCATCGGTCGGTCTAGACCGGTGTGAAGATGTGGAAGGTCCGGAGTGTGATGTGAAATTGTGATGAACTGTGACGAATTGGAGTAGCGGAATGACGAATGTGATGACTATTTTTCGTGATGGGGTGGAACTGTTTACGATAACGTGTTCGGTGCAACTCTGAAAAAAAGTGGTGAAATTAGTTCAAGTGATTTGATGATCAGATATGTGAAAAAGAAATGATGACATGTAATACGAGCTATCTGGTCGACTACCTGGGACTTCATTCGCTATCACCCCACAGGCGGCCGATGGTCAGCGCCGGATGGCATGCAACTTGGTCTTGAACTTGGTTGCGCCAGGGTTCCTTCTGGTCAAGCTTGACCAAAGCATCCTTGAGGTCCGCGAGCGGCTAAGCGCAATCAAGACCGGGGTACCATATGCCGTCATCGGCTAACAACCTGGTCTTCTCAACGTGACGCCTTGGAAGTGGCCAGACCAGATCGGGTCCTTTGAGAGTCGGCAGTGGCCAGACCAGATCGGGTCCTTCGAGGGTCGGCAGTGGCCAGACCAGAAGGAGGAAGAGTCACGTCAACCTTCGACGCCCACGACAAAGCATGACGCTATCGAACAGAAGTCCCCGGCAGAAAAGTTGGTTTGGGCGAGTCGACAACCAGTTTCGACGACCCTTTATCGATGCCACCCTCCGAGTGCGCCACTTGGTCTTCTTCTGACGTCGGCTCTTCAACTGCGACAGCGGATCGACGATGCTGGGTGGATCGGGATTGAGATAAAGCGGGAAGGAGATCATCTGAACCCACCGATCCACCCTCCGAAGCCGCCCCAGGCGAGACCAATACCGACTTGGACCGAACGGCGAAACGGGTCGAGGGCGAGCGATTTTTGGAGTCTTTCCTCTCCGTAACTGCATCCTTCACCGCACTTGGGAGTTGCGCCCGTATCTTGGCTAGTGATTACACCATTTCCGGTTTCTTCTCGTGCTCTAGGTAGCGCGCAAGGGACCGCGCCCTCGCGCCTCCTGATGTGCCCTTGCTCTTCTCATTGCGTGCGTGAATTGTGGGGGGCGGAATTTCAGCCAATGAATGGCGAGAATTTCCGCCCGAATTTTGCTGGGAAATCGTACCACCTGAATTCGCCCGCGGGGGCGTGAGGGTGCATGGGATTTGGCGATGTTAAACGCATCACTTGCATCCGATTTTTGGCTCATGAGGAGCGCTGCGTCTTTGCTTTATTGTGGGGCGGCGCTTGCTTCTCCTCGTGTTCGGAGTCGCGCGCTACGCTCCGCGCCCTTGAGCCACTCGACGCTCCCGGAGCCTCTTGGGATGGCGCCGATTTCTGTATTAATGCGGACCGGACCAGGATCTGCTTGGTCAGGGAGGACCGGTGCAAGTTACCGATCTGCCCCAACGATCAGGGCAAGGTGACGTCCGAGGTCCGCGGCGGAAGTGGGCGATCTCCAATTGCCATATCTTTTAGCTGGGCGTGGCGGTGCAGTCCAGACGTGCCAGGCAGGAACGAAGGCGCCGATTTCGCTGACCCATATGCTGGCGTGCTGTCACCTGGCAGACTGGTCTTCTGCTCCGACCCCGATGACGATGCCGCTTGGACGGAACTTTTACGCCGACACGTCTGCGACTTGGACGGGATGGCGATCATGAACTCTGAATCGCAGGACCCTTCGCTGGAGTCCTCCTCGGAAGAGACCCCTGTGTGCTTGGTGCGATTTGCAGTACGGCGCGAGGGCGCTCGACTTTCCGAGGGGCTGTAGATTTCGTCCGTGTCCGAGTCCAAGTCCATAAGAAGCGCCTGTGTATTGGCTCGCTTATGAGGCACTGCATGCTTCCCCCCGAGTCTGGGTCCGCGCGCAGTGCCCCGCGCCCTCGAGCTACCCGGCGCGTCCGCGCGCTTCTTCGATTTTTGTGCAATTTCGGGCTGCTGAATATCAGCCAATGAACGATGTCGGTCTTGGTCCTGCTGCAAGCGGTCTTGGCCTTGCTCCGAGACGACTAAGATTGCCTACGCAGACCAATCTATGCTGGAGGAAGCAGCCGAACTAGGATGCAGCAAGTTCATCAAGCGCTGGCGGCACTGGTCTAGTGCCACCTGACGACGACCCGACTCTAGCGTCCAAGCGTCTGGCTTGTCTTGATAGGACCGGACCTTCCCGGTCTGGTCTTGAATTGAAATCTGAAGCTCGGCAATGCGTCGCGCGAAGTCGTCGCCTTGCATGCGCAGTGAGGTCGCGTCAAACTGTCCTTCCAGCTGCTGACGGTGAACAAGTGCAAGTTGATCCCGGAGATGGGACTGATGAGCCTCCAGACGGGACAGCTCATGACGCGCGCTTAAAGCTCCTCTAAAATTGGTCGAAGCTAGTCAACATGATCGTCGGACTGCCTATCGACATCAAGCAAGGCACCTATTGCCTTGACGACGCTGGGAGGGATGAGAGCTGAAGACAAACGAGGGCCAAGACAAGTACAAGACGAAGACCAAAGATGCGCACCTCGTGTTGCCTGGTGGGCCACCTGGGTCCTGAGACGCATGTTTTCTGCAAGCATATCCTGCATCTGCGTGTCGGCTTCAGTCTGACGCCCTTCCGATGGTTGAAGTGCACGAGAGTTACGTGGGCTGTCAGACCGAGCCGACCGGACAGGCGAAGCAAGGTGGGGCGACTCAGCGCATAGAGTTTCTGCAAGAACAACAAGAACAAGCGTCAAAGGGAAGCATAAGAAGACCAAGTGCAGTAAAGGCAGTACCTGACGCAGGTGTCGAAGAGGTTTGATCCATGGGGAAGAAGTGCGAGTGACCAAGGTCCAGTTGGTCGAGTGATGGGTGAGTCAGACCGTTATCGTTGTGCGACACGGTCGGACTCAGGGGCGGCTGTGGTGAAGTGTACCACAAATTTGGTCACTTTTGGCAGTTGGTCGAGTTTCCGATTGGTCTAAACAAGTGGGGCTTTTTAGACTATCAGATTCAAGGAGTGCCAAGAACGCAAGTTTTGGTGAGTCACCTGACATTGGGTATTTTACATATTTTCATGTGGGTACATATTGGGACCGTAGGGAGGTAGTATTGGTTAGAGTTGTGGATTTGCCTAAAAGAGAAGAAGTCGTTTGTAATCTTTTGGTTTTGCCTTCGGGCTAACACCTCAACAGGAGGTCGTTTAAACCTTTGCTATGTGCATCAGTCGCCTCCGCCCGCCGCGGAGTGTTAGGGAGCAGAGGGTCGAGTAATCCCCTCTAGCTCATTATACCCGGTCTGGACGCGCCACACGCGCATTTGGCCAGCCGGAAGTCCCTCGACTGGAGCACGCATTGGTCGACTTCCTCAAGTTTAAGACAAGTACGTTTGAACGTGCTATTCACTGGATTGTTCTTTACGTGGAGATATCGTTTGTGGAGTTTCACGGGCATATTGGGTCTTTACGTGGACATATTGGCTCATTGTAACATTGGTTGGAGTTTAGACCGGTTTTGGTCTTCTCTCATATTGGTCAGGGGCTAGACCGGTTGATTGGTCTACCCTCTATTATTTCGTATTGGTCAGGTCTAGATCGTTTGAACGATCGACCTATTGGAATTTATGTTTTGGAAGTGTTTTTATGGTCTGTACGTACCTGGGGTGAAGAGTTCCGCCCTAGGTACACCTAGCCAGCACGGTCTCATATTCAAGACCGAATCAGATCGATCTGCGATCCCGATCCACCGAGTGTGTAACTAGCCCATTCCATCGGGTACACAAGGTGTGATGAACTTAAGTGAATCGTACCAAGTGTCTTTGGATGATGACCGGTCGTCTGCCAGCAGCAGACGATCGGACCAGATTTCGAGTGGAGGTCCGCGGGGTCCCCCTCGTAAGTTGGAAGGCTGGGCACGATGGCGGTGGTCAGGTTGTCGATACAAATGTATTCGATTTCGAACTTGACTCCACCACAGACTTGTCAGAGGGTCAAACCCTCTGCAAGTTCAGCTGCGCCTTTTGCGAGCTTATCGGTTCCAACGGAGTGTTGGAAATCCATTAGCATGGATATTATCTTCGGTTTTCCGAAGGATAAGGCCGGGAACACCGGCATATTGGTCTTTGTAGACCGATTGAGCAAGATGGCTCACCTGGCGGCGGTGCCAGAGTCCATAGATGGACAAGGAACAGCGACATTGTTCCTAGACCGTGTCTTTCAACAGCATGGTCTACCCGATTCCGTTGTGTCGGATCGGGATCCCCGTTTTACGGGACAATTCTGGGGAGCGTTGTTTAAGGTGCTAGGCACCAAGCTCCTCATGTCCACTGCGGATCATCCGCAGACGGACGGTCAGACGGAACGCGTTAATCGCGTTGTGGAGGATGTTCTCCGTAGTTTATGTACGGATTCTCCAAAGTGTTGGAGTGAGATGCTTCCGATGGTTGAATTTGCTATCAACAATTCGGTACATGCATCTACGGGGTTTACCCCGTTTTACGTGAACGGATTGGTGGATCCGAGGGTTCCGTTGACGCCACGTGTGTGTGGCCCAGGGCTTGAGGGGGGAGGATTACCCGATATCAGCCCTGTATCTGTGCGAAAGCACATCGATAAGTTTTTATCGACGCGCCTTAGTGTCTTACGACACGTCTGAGATGCCATGGCGGAAAGCCAAGACAAGCAGAAGGAGCAAGCCGACCGCAAGGGGAGGCGTAACAAAAGGGTGTACAAAGTAGGAGAAAGTGTTTTATTAAACGCTAAAATTTTTCCTACACATGCAGTTTCAAATGTGTTGCGCAATAAACTGCGCCCCAGGTTTGTGGGGACCTTTAAAGTATTAGCCCGAAAGGTCTTGTCGTATACCTTATAGATCCCGAAGGCGATGCGTACGCATCCAACCTTCTATGTGGGAATGCTTAAGCCATACCAGAACCCTGAGGCGGGTCCCCTCTCCGAGGAGGGTGAGAAGCCGGATAGCCGAAAGGCGCGACAGGTCGGAACATCTCCGACAGGGTTTAAATACGACCCTGAAGCTCCGCAACGAGAGACTCGAGAGACGCAAGCCGCCCCTCGATGCGTTCATTCGAACTCCCTTCTTTGCGGAGTCCCTCCTGAGCATCTCGGATGCGACGGCTGTGCCGATCACAGCGCTCGTGGAAGTCACGCCGCAATAGCACGACCCCCTCCTCCAGTGCTCAATACAGAGGGTACTCCACATTATCATGTGGAACGCCTGATGGCACGAAGCCATCACCGGAGTGAGACCCAGTACCTGGTGAAGTGGAAAGGGTATCCACATTCCCAGAACTCGTGGGAATACGAGACTCCCTTGCGGCAGGATTGCCGTGACGTCGTTGACGCTTTCGAGCGGTAGAATCCCACTGAGAGTCAACGACCAAAGGGGCTGAAGAAGCCACTTTACTCCCAGTATCTGGGAGTTCGCCGGAGGCAGATGCTGTGCTGTTTCACAAGGTTTTAAAATTAGTTTAGTTTTACGAGGTATTGGTTTTAAATCTTTTATTAAAAATAACAAATTAATTTTAGAATTAGGATTTAGTCATAATATTATCATATCAATTCCTGTTAAATTTGAAATTTTCAAATTCATATCTATTAACAATTTATTTTGAACCAAAAATTAATAATTATTTTATTTTTATTTTTTCTTCATTTGTTTATATATTTATAATTTTTACTAATTATTTTTTTTTCAATATTTGCATTTTGAAAACCAATATTTAAACAAAGCTTGCATTGCTCTCCGGCACCACATCAAGAGCAGAGCACGTATAATAGGAGGCAGGTAATTGCCCTTGCGCTTTGGACTGAGCATAGGCCAATCGTAGCGCTCTCTCTACCCGAACGTCGTGTTCGGAAAAGCTGTTGCACAGCGCATCGAAACTGGGGAGGCGTTTCTCCCTTTCCGCCCAGGCACGGAACGCCTGTTCTGCGTCTTCGACGCTTTCTTCCCTCAGGAGAACAATGGGAATCTCGCGGATAATATCCACGAGGACACCTCGTGCCTGCTTCCCGAGGCGCGTCCGGTAGGATTTAACGGAATAATGTTTGGGCGTTAGTAGTCGGGCCCGGAGTTGGTTCCGATGCGCAATTTGACGCGGCAGTATAGCCGCTGGACCAGGGGTATAGGAGGCTAAACCCCTCTTGACCGCGTTCTTAGCCCTCTTTTGAGGGTCTCGATGTCCCTTCCATGCCCGTCCGGCACGTCGGGCCTCTTGAACCAAGGACGGTTCATTGGTGGTGGTTACCTGTGGCAACCTGGAGGTATCACCCCTAGCGGGTAACGGTGGCGCACGAGTTAGTGCGTTTTCCCCACGTGTGGGGAATGGGTTGGATGACTGATAGTGCCATTCGGCGCTATTAGCATGGCCAGCCGTTTGGGAGAGCTCCCCAAGGGCATCCACTTCCGAGTTGTCGGAATAGTTTGCGTCCATAGCACCGCTGGAGGTGTACAATGGACAGCCAGAGGTACTGGCGTTGGAGTTCTCCAACAAGATTTTGATTATTCCGTAAGCAGTAGTCTTGATGGGGGAGGATGTAAAGGGGTTACTTCGAGTTACATATAATGTTGTTGTATATGAGTACACCACGGTTGAGGTCAGTATTGACCGGTTTGAAAGGTTTTGAACCTTTGGTTATTTTAACCAATCAGGGCAGGGGCCCTTGGTGTGGTGGTGTGTCAGCCATCCACGTGTCAGTACACAGGTGTGTACACTACATTTTAGCTAGGTACGAATTAGGAATATTCTACTTAGTATTACATATAGTTTATATTAGTTTAAATTAATTTAGGATAATTACATATTAAATATATTCAGTTTACATTTCACTCTATTTTGCGGACGTGCGACCTCGACCGGTCGTGCGCGCAGTGAGTGTCGTAGGTAAGAGGGAGCCCTCCCTTTACTTACATCCCGTAAAGGGAATACAGCCGTTAAGGCTAAGTCGTAAACAACCCGGGAATCTTGGCCCCGAGTAGGAGAATTCTCCTACTAAGCCCTTTACAAGGGCGTATCGGCTAAGTAGCGGTAGCTACCGCTTTAAGGAAGAGTCTTCCTCTGTGCGCTAGCCGCACCGTGCGTATACGCACCGGCTACAAATCCGATCGCTGATAAGCTGATCGGCGTGCCGCTGACACAAAGTGACTAAAACTCTTGAATCCACTTCACCACACGGTTCTGAACGAGAAGTACGGTCTGAAGGACCAAGGTGAGCTCACAGAATACCTTGGCGTTCAAGTTATCCAAGCTGCGGACTCCATCACGGTCGGGCAAAGCAAATACGCGCGTGAGATCTTACAGAAGTTTGGCTACGAGGACGCACACAATTCTGGAAACCCGATGGAAACTAATACCAAGCTAATGGCAGCTAAGGAAGGTGACGATCTGGACACTAGTTTTGATTATCGCGGCGCACTGGGGATGCTTATGTATCTAGCTACAAGTACGCGACCGGATCTCGCTTATGTGATTGGGCAACTCAGCCGATTCGTGTCGCAGCCGACGACCAATCACGTGGGCGCTCTCAAGAGCGTTCTCCGGTACCTTGTTGGCAGTTGAGCTCGGGATCAAGTACAAAAAGGTGCTGAATGATGGCGAAAGAACGATCGATTTGCTCGGGTTCTTCGACAGCGACAGGGGGAGCGATCCAGAGTCACGCAAGAGCACCAGCGGCTTCGTCTTCACTGTGGCCGGTGGCGCTGTGGCGTGGATGTCACGCCGCCAGCCCATCATTGTGCTATCGACGGCAGAAGCGGAGTACGTGGCTGCCTGCGAGGCCGCAATGGAGGCGAAGGCCGAAACAAACATCATCCAGGAGGTTCTGCCGCAGTTTGTACAGACGCCGCAAGTCGGGATCGATAGTCAAGCAGCGTTGGTGATGGCCACCAACCCAACGTACAGTAGGCGCACGCGCCACATCGAGCTTCGTTGGCACTTCGTGCGTGAACAGGCTCAGCGTGGATCGTTGGTACTCGGCAAGATTAAGGGGAAATTCAACCCGGCGGACGCATTCACGAAGGCGCTTGACAAGGTCAAGCTCGCGTCGCTGATGAAGATCATCGGGGTGTCGACAATCAAATAAATAAGTCGAGGTGTTTACCTCGAGGCGGGCGTGTTGGAGAACGGATCATGAAACGACTGGTCAGGATACCCAGTGATCGTATCCGGGCGACTCTTCAAGGCGTCGCGACCCTCTACATGTAAAGGTAAGGATTCCAGGGCTGGTGTTTCTTTTGCATTCTAAAATATTCAACTTTTAAACAGCATCGTAACCATGGGCTCTTCAGATAGACATCATATGTGCTAAAAACAAAGTGGAGTCTGATATGTAGCCGAACCTACTTCTTCCCTGTTTTGCGAGACAATAAGGAAAACATAGGTCCGACGTCTCCTAAAGATGAGAATAGTGTTCACAAGCTTTACACAAAACGAGACTTTATGCATCGACTGCGTTATGTTCGACAAGGCTGTGAGCCACTGTATGCTTTGATTCTTTTATTTTCCGAGGAGTGAGGCCTTGCGATCAAGCCAAACTGAACAGTACACGAGACTGAAAATCTCAACCCTCGCTTTTTAGAGTCGAGTATCCCTGGTCGTGTCTTACTTTCTTTTGCCTCCAAGCAGGACACCAGCAGCGACGCCCATGGCGGCAATGACCGAGTAGATAGCAAAGTGATTCATGGTTGCAAACCTCTCTTGCGCACGCTCGCGCGCGATGGTATTGCCTAACAAGCTGTTCTTGTACGACTCGAGGAGCTGATACGCGTAATAGTGTGCACCACGTTCACCGAGGTCTTCCGTTAAAACAAGGTAAATGGGGATAGCCATGAGTGCAGGACTGACGCGACCCTTGTTAAAGCATGCCTTCAGGAAAATGTCTCTCTTCGTAAAGTAGTCGAGATTTTTCGGCGCAAGACCCCCAGTAATGTAAAATCCACCACGGGGAAGGTACTTTAGCATGGCACAACCTGCTTCACGGCCATACGCACTGCCCATAGTGAAGCAAAAATGAAAAGGTTAGACATCTATACTTCTAGTTCCTAAACCGCCGCACGTACTCGACGAAAATCTCCATAGCCTGGTTGCACAATTCGTCGCTCTTGGCATTGTCGCCCACAATTTTTCCCTGCAACGACTTGGCGGCAAGAAACGCTTCGTGCACTTTGCTGTTCACTTTTTCTGGAAACTTGGCGGCCAAGAACTTGTAGATCGTGGCCAATCCGGGGCCACTAACAATGCGTTCCACCGAGAAGCGGCGGTCGCAGCCTAATTCTTCCTTGATCGAATTGTACAGCTCAATCTCAATGTCATCAGCGGGAGCAAAGTCCGTATGGCCTCCTTCACAAGCAAAGCAAGAGTACTGTCCTTCCTTATCAGCTGTCAAATAGCATTCGCCAAGTCCTGTGCCAGCACCGATCGTGGCAATTGGCATGCCCTCTTCCTTTTTCGCATCATTGAGTACAATGTACTCATGAGGCTTCAACGTCAGGAGACCGTACCCCATCGCTGCAAAGTCGTTAATGAGCTTCACAGTCGTGATCCCCAACTCTCTTTCCAAGCCAGGACCGTCAATTTTCCAGCCATCTTTAATGTTCGTGAACCTAACGTTAAGCCACCGGTTTAGCAGCTTTAGTTTGACCAAAAATATCCTCAAACTTGTGCGACCTACTCGACCGTATTATTTAGAATCGGGCCAGCACAGGCGAGCACGCAGGCAACAGGTAGCCTGTCGACGAGTTTTGCCTCCTTCATGAAGAGGTGGCAGACTTCAGAGAAACTGCCATAGTTCTCATTGTGGTATTTCTTGGCAAACGTAATCTCGCCTGGAGCCACAGAGCCTTTGAAAGCCACGGAACCCTTGGGAATGAGCCAAAGCGTCAAGCGCGTATTGGTGCCGCCGCAGTCACCGGACATAATGAGGTCGCCTCTGGTAGGACATACAGGGTTAGGATCGAGGACAAGGACATGAGCATTGGTCGCGTTACATACGACATGGCAACAAGATGAGGCTCGTTGGGTGGCTGACAGTCGAAGAATAAGTGCCTACAAAATAGGTTGCGTATTACTTCATGACGTTACTTTACGGTTGCCGATTTTTCATGGACCACTAATTGAGTGTCCGTTGATATAAAAAGGGAATTGCGAGGCACAACCCCCTCCATAATAAACCGCCCTGTGCAGTGAAACAAAAAAAGTGTATCTATAAAATTTCCTATTTTTATACTTTTTTGATATAAACATGTCATGTAAATTTAAACAGTAGACTGGAATTTGGATAGTGGATCATTTTTTGGATATGAAAAGATGTCAGGAAAATGCTATGAATCCTCCAGTACGTAGAACTTAAGTGTTGTTAGACCGCTTGCTACAAGTGTAAGTAAGGTCGCGAAGAACGTATGACACGGTATTATTTTAACTTCAACTGGACGTCTGTCTACAAAAAGATTTCGAGCCGCTGTGCCAATTCCGTCGTTGTGTCTGAATCAAAAAGTACATTATTGCTTTACCCCGTAATCAAGGCCTGTTATGGCTCGTACTAGAGTGTCAATACTAGATAACGAAATCAGTTTGCAATACACAAGACTTCTGCTACATAGACGTGGGGTAAAAATAACCTAACAGACTACGCCAATCGTTTTGCCGGTGAACGGTGGACGATAGCAGCTCTGGCTTCAGCATTTTTAAATTCATTGACCAAGGTCAAGAACATTCGCTCAGTTATACCATGAGTCTCTACTTCTCGCTCTTGCTCATCGCATCGGCACTCGGTGAATAAAGCTAAACAATCGATCTCTGGACAAACGCATGTTCGAAGTGAGTGGAAAAAGAGGGTATTAAAACAGCATGGATAATTCCTTGCTTGGGTTGCTAGATGTAATAATGAGACACCTCCAACGAAGAAGAAAGCAAAAAAAGACCTCAAGACTGCTCGGACACACTAAACCATCGAGCGTCTTTGATTCATCGGCGCCGATGCCAGTAATATTTAGGATTTAAAAGTGCCAATGCGTTGCACTTGAAAAAAATGGACCATGTATGCTGCTATTTTCTCGTCGATTACCTAAGAAAACAAATGAACAAGCGAGCACTAGGAAGTTTTAACTAATGTTAGCATATTTCCTTTATTAAGGGCGCTTTATTATGGGGGGTGCGTAGCAAAACGGGTGTGTCCCTAGCAATTCCCTAGAAAAAGGTTTACATCTTATTCTTTTTCAGCCTTTTGATCCAAATGCGCACAAAAAACATGAACATGTACAAGAGACACGTTTAACTTGCGTCATCACGCCATTGTGTCCAGTATCCTGCCTGCTAGCACAAGCGCAGCAGCATTCACAGATAGAAACAGTGCTCCTGCAGCTGTACAAAGCCTCAGAACTTTTTTTTAATTGCACCAAATTATACTTGGCCGTTCCTCGGCAAGAGTTGTGAGAGAGCAGCTGCGTTTGTATACATCTTGAATGGAACAAACATTCATTTCGAACTCGTTCGAGTTCCATCTCTCTGATACATGAAAAAAAACGCTTTAATAAAAACTGTCAGAACTTGCAGTATTAACTTGCTGCTGCGTTGATGCAACGACTGACACTAAGCTACAGCAGCATTAATTAAGACTGTGTCATCTATGCGCCCGATTGTAGCAGCTGGAAGGCATAAAAATGAGCACCGCGCTCGCCAAGCTCTTCCGTCAGCACCAAGTAAATTGGACACGCGCGAAGAGCGGGACTTACACGACCCTTGTCAAACAACGAGTTCAGGAAAATGTCCTTCTTGGTAAAATAATCCAGATTCTTGGGTGCAAGACCACCAGTGATGTAGAATCCACCACGAGGCAGGTACTTTAGCATCGCATTGCCAGCTTCACGACCGTAGGCACCTACGAAAATCTCGAGCGCCTGGTTGCATAGCTCGTTCGTTTTGGCGTTTTCACCAACTACCTTTCCCTGTTGTGTGTTCGCCTTTAGGAACTCCTCGTGCACTTTTGGATCTACCTTTTCAGGAAACTTCCTAGCCAAGAACTCGTAAATTGTAGCTAGACCTGGGCCAGACACAATGCGCTCCACGGAGAAACGCTTCCTACAGCCTAACTTGGCCTTGATTTCATTGTACAGTTCGATCTCGATCTCATCAGAGGGGGCAAAATCAGTGTGCCCACCCTCGCAAGCGAAGCAAGAGTACTGGCCATCGTTACCAGGAGTCAGAAAGCATTCACCGAGACCTGTGCCAGCACCAATCGTAGCTATTGGAGCCTTCTCGTCCTTAGGTGCATCGTTCAGCACAATGTACTCGTACGGGTGTAGTGTTAAAATGCCGTAGCCCATGGCGACAAAATCGTTGATGAGCTTCACTTGCTTGATCCCGAGCTCCTTCTCGAGGCTGGCACCGTCAATCTTCCAACCAAACGCAATGTTTGTAAAGTCCACTGTATTGTTTAAAACGGGACCGGCACAGGCTAGGACACAAGCCGTGGGCACCTGATTCAGTTTCGCCTCGTTCATGAAGAGGTGGCATATTTCATTCACACTCGAGTGTTCCTCGTTTAGATACTTTTTCGCAAACATTGCGTCACCAGGAGTGATGTGTACCGTTGATTGGGTCGCGCTCGTTGGAATTTTCCATAACGAGAGGCGCGTATTAGTACCACCGCAGTCGCCTGACATTATCAGGTCGAAATCACTTTGAAATAGAAATGGAATACATTGTCAGTCAGCCAAGAGCCTCTTTCGACGTCCATAGAGGCACGTACGACATTGGAGCTGGTCAATTGACGAGGAACTTGACGATATAATGGACCCGTCTATGAACGGATCGCCGACGGAACAAGGAACTATAAGTATACAGCGTGTATACTAATTTCGAGAGAAATATATACGACGAGCCCAAAATTCACTGATAAAAACCCTAAATCCACTGATAAACCCTAAATCCACTGGTAAAACCCTAAATGCACTGATAAAAAACAAAATCCACTTATCACGTGATCAAGATCACATGATCATCCATTTGTGTATGCGATTGGATCAAATTCGAGTATTCAAGTCGGTGATCTCCATATAAGGAGACCTTGTCACACCCTTCGCACTGCCGTTTCCAGCGAAACGGGCCGAATATCCGATGGCACACGCGACACGTGCGGGATCCCGTGAACAAACTACCACGTAGTAAAGTGGGATCGCAGTTTTTGGGATCGTGTATTAGAAGCTCGTGGATTGGTGTGAGAAAAGCGTCGCGACTCGATGGCCGCGCTTGTTTCAGCCGCTCGCGACTCGGGGGGGGGGCGCGGGTTGTTGCTGTTCCTGTCGATACGCGTCAATGAATCTCTGCAAGCGCGTGAGACAGAGCGCATCGTGGCGCAGCCGGAGATTCTGGTGCAGAACGGCTTTTCGCATGTCCTCGTCCTCCGTGCTCGTGGTGCGTGCTGGGGGGGGCGTCCAAGGAACACGTGACACGTGCGTCCGACATTGCGCATTCCGGAACGAAAATTGGGCGCTGCGGAACAGCGACTGGCGCAGCTGGATAAGCAACGTGTGGCGAAGCGGACCCAAGAATATTGGTCGTTTTGCGTCAGCAGCACACCGATCGGCTTATCGGCGATCGGATTGGTGGAAATCCAGGAGGATTTTAAGCCTATCATGTGCAAGAGGTGTCAAGAACACGGATTTTGGTAAGTCACATGAGATTGCGTGTTCGTACATATTTTCATGTTTGTACATATTGGGGACCATAGGGGGTAGGGAGTTTAGTGTTGGTTTTGGTTTTGCCTGCTAAGAGCGTTTTTGGTTTTACGTCTTAATTGTTGGGCCTTTAACTCAACTGGAGGTCGTTTCGTCTTGTACATCAGTCGCCTCTGCACGCCGCAAGGTGTTTGGGAGCGGAGGGTCCAGTAATCCCCTCCAGCTCATTATACCCGGCCGGGACGCGTTATAGACGCACTTGGTCCGCCGGAAGTCCCTCGACGGGAGTACACTTTCGTAGGCTTCTCAAGTTCAAGTTACGCACGTTTGGAACGTGTTATTAAGTTTCTTTTGGATTGTTACGTGGAGATATCGTTCGTGGAGTGTATCACGTTCTCATTTTGATCTCCCTATTGGATTATTGGAGTTTTATTATCATATTGGTTGGGATCTACGATCGGTTGAGCGATCTGCCCTTTGGAGTATACTTACTCTAAGTATAACTGGTCTGCCCGTACCCAGGGTGAAGGGTTCCGCCCAGGGTACACCACCCAGAACGGTCTCCCACATTTAGACCACAAGTCGATTTACAACGACGATCCACCAAGTGTGTAACCAGCCCATTCCATCGGGTACACAAGGTGAGATGGAGACGCGAAAATCGGACCAGGCGTCCTGTGTTGATGATCGGTCGGTTGCCAGCAGCGGACGATCGGATCGGATAGTAGGCGAAGGTTCGCGGGGTACCCCCCCCCCCCTTCAGTTTGGAAGGCTGGGCACGATGGTGGTCAGGTTCTCGACACTACGGTGTTCGATTTTGAACTTGACTCCACCAAAATGGTGCGCGTACCCGGATCACTTGGTGATCGCGGATATCACAGAGATGATATCCCGTCAAAAATTGATTATAACGAATTAAATGTGGAATCGTTCTGGAGAGGACATAAGGAACGGCTATCGCCTTATGTTCTCGTTGTAGATAAGGATGGCGATGTCCGATCTGGCCGGGTGGAGGACCAGATCGGGATTAATAAGTTTATTCCTCCCCATAAGGCTCCCACCGGGGCCGATCGGGACTATAGCAAGTCTTGCTATAGTTCCGGAAAGGATCTGGAATTTTGTCCTGATCCTATTCATTTAAATGGATGTTTTGATGAAAAGAAAATTAAAGATGAAAATGACTTGGAGGCTGATCGGAACGATCCGATCCATTTTCCCAAGGTCCCCAAGAAGAGGCTCAGAATGCCGTCCGACGAAGACGACTTGGAAGAAAAGTCGCAGGTCGGGGATGGGGTTATCAAGGAAGAAGACCTGACCAGGATGTATTACATCCACGAGTTAAATCGATTTACTCGCGAAGACCAGGTTATGCGGATTTTAAACCTCCAGATCCCCGATCGCCTTCTCGGACCCACACCGAGCCGATCCAGAGCGATCGGCCTTTGCTATTGGTGAAGAACCTGTTGGCGATGTTGGCTGAGGTCGGCATAATAGTGCAGAACCTCGCCAACGTGCAGAAACTGCTCGATCTGGACACTTGGAAGTTGGAGATGTCGATGTCGACCCTCCATGATCATTTGGTGCCGTTGGTGGGGGCAGTTCGCCGCCCAACTCCCACCGTGGCATTGAAGGCCGCTGAAGTCACGGCAGCATACGAGGATGTGTGCTCCGATGATAAATCGCTGTATCAGTCTCCACCTTCCTCCAATAGCTCATCGGAGTTGGATGTCGGTGTCGAGCGGATGACCATGAGGGCAGACCATACCCCCATGGGAGTATAAAAAGGACGTGCGGCAGCAAGGGGCTGCATACCAGTCGGGGCCGCAGGATCCCCCACAGGCTTCAGTACCTCCAAAGGAGGGTACCAACACGTTTCCCATGACCCAAGCTAACGTCCAAGCCAAGTTTGAAGCGATGATGGAGCGTTTCATGGGAGACCGATGCCGATCGCCTCCGCACCCGCATGCACAGAACCGATCTGCCCGGCAAAATGTCAATATTTGCCGGTATGGAGATATGGTGTCAGTGGCATCAGCGGATAAGGCTATCCGATGTGGAAAACCAGTTGGAAAAGGAAGACGCAAGCCGCAACCATCCCGACCGCGCCGATCGAGCAAGAATAGCGATTACGACATGGAGTCGGTCGGGGAACCGGATGACCACTATGGGTCAGACGGTGCAGGGGAGGGCAGAACGCGCAAGGCTAACCTAGCCTCTACAACCGCTTTGATTGTGGATCTACTGCGATCCCACGCATTCGCATGGCTGCGACCACTGATCTCAAGGATTTCACTGGCAAGGACGCCGACGAGGAGCAAGCCAGATCGTGGTTTGGTCAGGTCAGGTCTGCTTTCTTACGGGATCAGACACCAAAAAAGGAACGGTGTCTGATCTTCAGGGGTCTGCTGAAAGGACCGGCTGCAAAATGGATCCAACAGTTGAGTCGGGATGTCCGATATGACTGGTATCTGCTATGTTCAGAATTTGAGGGGCAGTACTGCAACTCCGGATTCTCTACCACCCGCAAATACCATCATATGCAGAAGCGGGGAGACGAGATGCCGATTGAGTACTTGCACCGTTTGAACGTGGCTGCAATTCGCGCCAAGATAGTGATCAAGGAAGGCAAACCGCCAACCAGTGCCGCTATGGAGCACGTGGTCACTACATCAGTACCCTTGATGACTAAGAGCTGGCAGATCAGATCACTCTGCTGCGCTTAAAAGATCTGGGGGAAGTGAAGCAGACGTTGCGGACGCAGCAACACTCACGCAGCATGAGGGCGAAGGTCGCCGTTGGATCAGGTCGCTACAGATAGAAAACCCAGACCGACCTTGTGAAGAGGCCCCTGACCAGATCGGCTCGTGATGTTAAGGCGATCGCGACTGAAGACGGCACTGGATCGGAAGTAGAAAGTAGCGGCCAGTACAGTCGGGAGACAGACGAGGACCAATATCGTCACATCTTCGTCACGGAACCTGCCCAAAGAACCAGATCGACGCCTGACCAGGCAGATCGGAAGGGAAGGAGTGAAAACAAGTCCGATTCGGACCGACCTCGCAAGAAGTGTTCTCACTGCGGGTTAAGCAAGCACGATGATCGGGGGTGCTGGAAGAAGCTGATATACAAGAAGTGTGAAAGATGCGGCCACCCCACCGATCACTGCCTCTTCGTTTGCAAGTCATGTGGAGAGATCCGCCAGTCCTGTCAGTGCAAGATCGAAGAGTTCTTCAATCTGATGCGCAAGTGGTATGTGCCGGGTAAGCACGCGGGGATGCTTCCACCTGACGTGGAGAAGATGCTAAACTAGAACGCTCGCCAGGTTGGAATCTGGATCGAGCCGAGCGATCTACGTTTGGCATCTATGCATAATGCCGGCAAGGAGAATAAAAACGACAATATATGTTCTATTCTCAATTGCGTCGATCGGGATCATCCGGTCTACAATCTCACGACCGATGAATATTCCCGATCGAAGGTGGTCATGCAGCTGGATCTGCTGCCTGGGGAGTCTCGCGGATACTGGAAGTATCATGCGACCGAAAAATGGTTCAAGCAGGCAAAAGCCTGTGGTAAGATAAACAACCAGAAGGCAAAGATGTTGTTCGACTCTGGGGACGAAGTCTCA
>CM047582.1:6162516-6173637 GCA_026184515.1 Peronosclerospora sorghi
GTGAGGTATCCTCTTCCACCGACCCATCATCGCTGATAAGATCGGTGGTCGATTGGTACGCCAGGTTTTGCCACGCGACATACCGTCTCGACCCAATCGAGACGAACCCCATCTTCCTTGGTACCTTCCCTTCTGCTAACCACATACCGACAATAGTGTTATTGTCCAGTGTCAGCGGCTTGTCACCGATATTGGTAACACGGACAAAATCACGTCGACCAGCACTCTTTGCGAAGGTCGAGACCCACCGATCGCCCCTGGTCAACCACAACTTCCTCGAACGAAAACCTTTCTCAACCGGGGTATCGGCAGACTGACCAACTGGGATAGTGAGGTCTTGGTCCCACCGGACCAGATCGGTATACGAACCATACAGAGGTCTTCGACCAGCCAACTGGACCTGGAACTCATCCGGGAGCGTAAGCACTCCATGTGACAGGTCTAGGCGAATACCAGATGGGACCATGAAATCCATTCCTAGTAAAGCGTCTTTACCGGCCAACTTGCCAACCCAAGCGCTGAAAAAGTAGACCAGCGATCCCGACAAAGTAATTTTCACACGCGTTCTTCCTTCGGTCATATAAGAGTTTTTGCCGATCCCGACGCATTCTTGTCTCTGGGTATCGTCTATACGACATCCGACCTTACGAGCAAAGGAGGAGTCGATTATCGATACTTCAGCTCCAGAGTCGAACAACATCGTCGCCTTCTGGTTATTAATCTTGCCACAGGCTTTCGCCTGATTGAATCATTTATCAGGCGCGTGATACTTCCAGTATCTGCGGGATTCTCCAGGCAGCAAGTGCAACTGCATAACCACCTTAGTCCGGGAGTACTCATCGGTCTTCAGACTGTAGACCGGATGGTCTCGGTCGACGCAATTTGGAATAGAACGTGTATTGTCGGTCTTATCCTCCTTGCCGACATATGCATAGATGTGAACCGTAGAACGCTCGGCTCGATCCAGATTCCAACCTGGCGAGCGTTCTAGTTTAACATCTTTTCTGCTTCCGGCAGCAGCATCCCCGCGTGGTTGTCCGGCACGTATCACTTGCGCATCATGTTAAAAAAATCTTCAATCTTGCAGTGGCCGGCCTCGTGGATCTCTCCACATGACTTGCATACGAAAAGGCAGTGGTCCGTCGGGTGGCCGCGTCTCTCGCACTTCTTGCACACCATCTTCTTCCAGCAGTTTGGACCGTCATGTTTGCTCGACCCACAGTGGGAGGACTTCTGACGAGGTCGGTCTGGATCGGACTTGCTTCCGTTCCTTCCCTTCCGGTCCACCTGGTCGTACTTCGACTTGGTCTTCGGGGCAGGTCCCGCAACATAGACGTAACGATACTGGTCTTCATCCGATGACTCCTGGCTGGATTGACTTCCACTTTCCCCTTCCGATCCCGTGCTGGCTTCGGCTACGATCGCCTTGACCGCTCGGGTCGGTCTGGTCCAGGGTCTCTTGACCGGATCGGTCTGGGTCTGGGTCTTGGATCGGTAGCGACCTGGTCCACCAGCGGTCTTTTCTCTCATACTACGCGACTGCTGTAGCGTCCGTAGAGTCTGTTCAACTTCACCCGCGTCCCTAAGAAGCAGCAGAGTAAACTGGTCCGCCAGTTCTCGATCGTCAAGGGTACTAATATAGTGACCCACATGTTCTAAGGCGGCACCGTTCGGCGGGTTATTCTCTTTGATTGTTATGCCGGCGCGAATTGCAGCCACGTTCAACAGATGCAAATACTCGATCGGTGTTTCGTCGGCCCGCTTCTGCATATGGTGGTACTTACGGGCGCTTGAAAATCCGGAGTTACAATATTGACCTTCAAACTCCGCACATAACAGGTCCCAGTCAGACTGGACGCCCCCGACCCAACTGTTGAATTCAGTTCGCAGCCGGTCCTTTTAACAAATCCCGGAAGATTAAACAACGTTCGCTTTTTGGGGTCTGGTATCGCAGGAACGCATACTTGACCCGACTGAACCAAGACCGGGCCTGGTCTTCATCAGCATCCTTGCCGGTGAAGTCCTTGAGGTCGGTCGTCGCGGCCATACGGATGCGCGGAATCGCAGCAGATCCAAAGTCGTAAGCAATGGTGGAGGCTAGGTTATCCTTGCGTGGCTTGCCAGAGACCGTACCGTCTGACCCACAGTGGTCGTCAAGACCGCCGACCGACTCCATATCATAGTCACTTGTCTTGCTTGGTCTACGCGATCTTGCCGGTTGCGGCTTGCGCCTTCCCTTGCCGGTCGGTTTATCACTTCTAATAGGCTTATCCATATATGTTACCGATTCCATATCCACATCTTTGCAAACATTGGCACTTTGCTGGGTAGACCGGTCTTGTACATGTGGGCGCAATGGTGGTCTAACCCGTTCTTCCATTAAACGTTGCATCATCGTCTCAAACATGGCTTGGACGTTGGATGGCGTAATGGGCAACGTGTTAATACCCTCCTTTTGCGGAACTGAGGCCTGTGGGGCTTTCTGGATCCTCGACTGGCAAACAGCCCCTTGCTGCCGCATGTCCTTTTTTTGTTCAGACCGGGCATGGTCCACGCCCATGGTCATCCGCTCGACACCGGTCTCCAACTCTGATGAGCCGTTAGAAGCCGGTGGAGACTGGTAGATCGATTCATCATCGAAACCAATGTCAACAAGATCTGTGGAGGCTTCGGCGACCTTCATTGCCGTGGTGGGAGTTGGGCGGCGAACCGCCCCCACCAGTGGCACCAAACGGTCGTGGAGGTCCGACATCGACGCCTCCAGTCTCCAAGCATCAAATTCAAACAATTTATTGACACCGGCGGGGTTCTGCATTTTAATGCCAACCTCCGCCAACATCGCCACCAAATTCTTGACGAGCAGTAATGTTCGATCACTCTGGATCGTCTCGGTAGTGGGACCGAGAAGACGGTCGGGGATATGGAGGTCCAACACCCGAAAGAACTGGTTTTGGCGAAAAAAATCGCTTCAATTCAAATTCATAATACATCTTGTCCAGGTCTTGTTCGGTGATAGCCTCATCCCCGACCTTCGACTATTCTTCGAAGTCGTCTTCGTCGGGTGGCATACCCAGCCCTTTTCTGGGCACCTTGGGTACCTTGGGGACTTTAGGGAGGTAGACCGGATCGTTCCAGTCAGCCTCCAAGTAATTTTCATCTTTTAGTTTTCCATCAATTCTTTCATTCATACACATAGGATCAGGACCTTGGTCCTGATCCTTTCCGGAACTATTGCAAGACCTGCTATAGTCCTGATCGGCTCCGGTGGGAGACTTTTGGGGAGGAAAAAAATTATTAATCCCGATCTGGTCCTCCTCCAGGACAGATCGGACATCGCCATCTTTATCAACAACGAGAACGTAAGGCGATAGCTTTTCCTTACGTCCTCTCCAGAACGACTCCATATTCAAATCATTCAAATCTTCGAATCCAATTTTGATGGAATATCAGCACGGTGATATCCACGATCACTAAGTGATCCGGTCACGCGCACCATTTTGGTGGAGTCAAGTTCGAAATCGAAAAACATTAGCATCGATAACCTGACTACCACCATCGCGCCCAGCCTTCCAACTTTCGGACGGGGTACTCCGCGGACCACCACTCGAGATCTGGTCCGATCGTCCGCTGCAAGCAGACGACCGGTCGTCTTCAGAACCCACTTGGTCCGATTGTTTAGTGTCCATCTCACCTTGTGTACCCGATGGAATGGGCTAGTTACACACTCGGTGGATCGGGACCGCAGATTGGATCGAACCGGTCTTGAATATAGAAGACCGATCTGGGTAGATATCTCTGGGGCGGAACTCTTCACCCCAGACACAAACAGACCAAAAACACTCCCAACAGATAACTTCCAATAGGTCGATCGTCCAAACGATCAAGACCTGACCAATACGAAATAATAGAGGGTATACCGACCGTTCCGGTCTAGCCCCTGACCAATACGAAATAAGACCAAAACCGTTCTAGCTTCCAACCAATATTAAAACAAGCCAATATGTCCGCGTAAAGACCCAATATGCTCGTGAAACTCCACAAACGATATCTCCACGCCAAGACCAATCCAGTGAATAGCACGTTCCAAACGTACTTGAGTTGAGGTGTTGAGATCGCCAAATCGTACTCCCGTCGAGAGACTTCCGGTGGGCCAAAATGCGCGTGCGGCGCGTCCAGACCGGGTATAATGGGCGAGAGGGGATAATTTGACCCTCTGCCCCCAAACACTCCGCGGCGGGCGGAGGCGACTAGTGTACGAAAAGGGAAAAACGGCGACCCCTAGCTGTGGTGTGAACCAATACCAGAAGAGGTTTCATCCACTTATCCGAAAGCTAAAAGATTTTCTTACTTAAAGGTATAACCTCTGTCCTAAAAGGTAAAACCACAACTAAAATACTACTACCCTATAGTCCCTAAATGTACCCCCACAAAAATATGTAAAATACCCAAAGTCGGGTGACTCACCAAAACTTGCGTTCTTGACACTTCTTGATTCTGATAGGCTGAAAATCCCCCTTGCTTAAACCAATCCGAAATTAGACCAAATGCCTTGACAAAACTTGACCAGAAGTGTGCCAAATTTTGGTCACGCTTCTCCACAGATTCATGACGGACCTGAGTCAGACCGTGTCGCACAACGACAACGGTCTGACCTCGTCCATCAAATTCAGTTGAACCTTGGTCATTCAGAATTTTCCGACATGGAGCAACCATCTTCTTCATCCGTTCCAGGTACTTGCATTGCTGGACTTGACCTTCTTGTATTTCCTTAACGACCGTTCTTGTAGGCAACTCGCATACCACGTCATCGCATGTCACTTCGCCCGTCCGGTTGGTCCGGTCTGGCAGCCTCCATCGTTCTACTGCACCTCAGACATCGGCAGGGCATCAAAACGGGACCGACGCGTAGTTGCAAGACGCACTTGAAGAGATCGCACGTCTCCAGGAGCAGATTGCTCAACAGGCGACAAAACGTAAGCATGCATATCCGGTCTTCACCTTGGACCTGTTCTAACCTTCGTTTGTCTTCAGCCCTTATACCTCCAGCCCGTATACCTCCTGGCATCAGAAAGGTGATCAATGCCCTGCTTGCCGCCAATCGGCAGTCGAACACGCATGACCTCCAGCTGCGTCAGATTTTGACCGGACTAATAAACGCGCGCAATAGGTTGACCCGCTTGGAGGCTCATCAGCTTCATCTTCGGGAGCAGCTTGTGCTGGTCCAACAGCAGCAAGCAGAAGACCTGGTTGAACAGACCACGTTGAGTGCTCAAAGCGACGATCTCGAGAGGCGTCTCACCGAGCTCCGAATTTCGATTCAAGACCAGACCGAGGAGGTCCGGTCTTGTGAACGCAAGTCGAACGATTGGACGCAGGCAGCGAACGGTCGTCGGGTGGTATTGAAAGAATGTCATCAGCGCTTGGTTGACCTGTTGCGTCCTCGTCGGCATCCGGTTGCTGCCTCCAGCGTAGACCGGTCTGCGTCGGCCGCCTTGGTGGACCTACACCGGGACCAAGACCAAGGCCGTTCATTGGCCGAAATTGCCCAGCCCAAAATTCGTCAAAAGTATAAGAAGAGCGCGGACGCGCCGCGTCCCTCGAGGGCGCGGGGCACAGCGCGCGACCCTGAACTCGAAGGGAAGCGTGCGGTGCCTCGTAAGCGAGCCAAGATACAGGCGCCCCTCGTGAGCCCAAGCTTGGACGAGGATGACGACGGTAACATCTCCAAAAATCAAGCGCCCTCGACCGCCGATGCTGACCGTGCCAAGTATTCAGAGGTCTCGTCCTGGGATGACTCCGGCGAAGACTCCGGTGATTCGTAGTTTGCTGTCCCCATCCCAACCAAGTCGCGAACAAGTCCACATGAAAGTTTTGTTCAAGTTGCATCGACTTCGGAGCAGACCAAGAAGATCGGTCCGCATGGTGGCGTTCCACCACCTCATGCGTCGACAAAGTCAACACCTACGGTCTTTCCTGGGACATACAAGCTCCACAAAGATGCTTTGTTGGCCAACGTGGCAATCGACATTTCTTCCCTTCCGCCACGAACGCGTGAGGATACTTTGCCGTGGTCGCCAGGGCAGATCGGTTGTTTACGCCGGTCCACCCTGACCAAGCAGCTCCTGGCCCGGTCTTTCTCTCGTCCAGACCATTGGCTTTTCCCTCCGGCGAAGAAAGTTCCTGCTGCGTCGGAATGGCGTCCGGACTTGATCACGTCGGCAAAGATCTCCTGCTTGTACCGCTGACGAGCCGAGGAAGATTTTCGAGCACCCCAAGCTGGGGTTCATCTTCCACTCGACTCCGTGGGACAATGCTTTCATGAGTCGGGTGAAATATTTTAACAAGACTCACGCTCAAGCCATCTGGGAGGCATCCCACTATCTGGTGCTTCCCCCGGAACGATTTCGGCAAGACCCTGGCTTGGCGACCATCCAGAACAAGCGCAAGCGGCGTCGGATCAGAGTGGGTGAGGCCTGGCAGTCCCTGTGCCAATATGTTTTGGACGGGATGCTGGCCCACGAGTGCGACGTCGATGTGTTCTTATATCCAGTTGTACTTCATATGCCGCGGAGTCACGTCGAGAGGACCCGGCTGTTGGCTGATCGTGGCACATGGTACCCCGGTCTTGGGTGCACTACACCGGTCTTGGACCTCAAGGATGCTTTGGTCCAACTAGACCAACAATAACCTTGGCGTAACCAGTACCAGGACCAAGTTGAAAAGCATCCGTCGTTGACCGTCGGCCGTCTGTGGGGTGATGGCGAGGGAGGTCGTAAGTAGTCGACCAGATAACACTTAATATATATCATCGTTCTTTTTCACATGTTCGGTCATCAAATCACTTGAGCTAATTCCACCACTTTTTCCAGAGTTGAACTAGACACGTTATCACAAACCGTTCCACTTACATCGCGAAAAAACAATCCAAGTTCGTCACTCCACTATTCCAATTCGTCACATATTCACAATACGCAATATACAAGACACAAGACACAAGACCTTCCACCTCCTCACGTCGGTCGGGAAGACCGATGCTACTGCATGTCTTGGTCTTGGTCCTCATGGGTCTGCATCACTGCGAAACGGTTCCGACTGACTTGGTCCCGTTCGAATTCTCTCAGTAGTGCTCCACAGTTCAGGTCGGACTCATCGATCCAAGTTGTTTCATCATGGTCCTTCCATCGGACCAGATATTCTCGGTGGGTCCGGCCGAACCTGGTCTTCTTGACCGATCGGACATCTAAGACCTTTTCCACTTCAAATTCGTCCTTCTCCAGCGGTCGTTCCCAACTGTCCTCCGGAAGTAATGCTTCATCGAAATCAAACCGTTCTGCCTCGTCTACTAGACAGGGCATTTTGGGACGATCAGGAAATTCTCGGACCAGCTTCAACTTGGACACATGCACGGTCGGGAAGACCTTGTAATCTGTAACAGTTGTTACTAGACGGGAAGCGTGCTCACCGATCAGCTCGGCAACACGGAAAGGGCCGTGGGACATGTGAGCCAGCTTCTTCGCATAGCCCTCCTTCACTCGGTCTAGGTACAACCATACCCTCGCCCCTGGTTCTATACCGTGGGGTTGGACCTGGTCGTTGTTCCGGTCTGCCCTGTCTTGTGTAGCTTGACGTAACTTTTCGTTGACAATTTCTCTTGCATGCTGGTAATATTTCTGGACCTGCATGCGCCAACATCGAGCATCACGATCGCGGGTCCGAGTGCAGCCAATAGGTATCGCGGCTTCAAGAGTGGACCGGGGGTCCAATCCATACGCAAGATAAAAAGGCGTTTCTCCTCGGACCCGATCGGTAGACGAGTTGAGTGCAAACACCAGCCTTTCTGCGTATTCGTCCCAATCGCGCTGGTCTGGATCGGCAACGTACATCTTGATTGCTCTTGTAATAGTTTGTACCATACGCTCTGCCGATCCATTCGTGCGGACGATATGCCATCGTCGCGCTCTGTTTCTGGCCCAGCATATTGTTAAACGACCGGAACACCTCGGCCATGAAACCGGGTTCTCGGTCTTGTCTGATGACCTCGCTGGCGCAGAACCTTCGGAACACGCATTCTTCGTAACTTTTGGCGATCTGCTCGGCAGACCGGGACGCACTTGCCTTCGCAATAACTAGACCGGTGAACAGGTCTACCCAGATCAACAACTCAGTATTGCCATATGTCGATTTAGGCAGCGACGGTATATGGTCCATCGCTATGACCTGGAAAGGGTAGGTAGCTTCGATATTTCCGGGCGTTCGCCCCTTGATTACCGGTCTACCCTTTCCGGTCTCGCAATCCGTACAACAACCCACATATTTCTGTACACTTCGGAAAAGACCTCTCCCGTGAAAGTGGGACCTGATCTTGTGATACGTTCTGCCTATGCCCTGATGTCCCCCTTCTAGACTCACATGGTAGTGATGGAGGACATCCGGCTGCAGCAACTCAGTTATCACCAATTTCGCCAATTGGTCCCGGTCTGCACTTTCTTGGTCGGCACCGCGGCAGTAATATAGTAAACCATACTCATCCACTTCGTAACCATCCGCGATCTTGGCACATTCTTTCGCTTGACCATTCGTCAACTTAGACAATTCACCGCGCAGGTAGGTCTTCAAATTCACAATCCATTCTTCTTCGTCCTGCGCCTTGAGGATACGTTCTGCCCTTAGTCGTTGCACAACAGATTCACTCAACCGTTCCTTTGGGAACGGTTGGTGGGACTTCCGAGATTTTGGTCTAGTCGCGACCATCACATGCACCTGGTCCGGAGCGTTCTTGGGTCCGATCACCTCGGGGAGCCTGTTTATATTCATCAATTAATCAAGAACGGCCTCCTCGGTGATCGTAGCCCCGGTCTGGTCTCGCATGGCCTTGGTCGCGAGGTAGTCGGCGTTTCTGTTCCAGTCCCGTTTCACGTGCAACAACTCGTGGTTGGGATGGTCTTTCAATGCCTTCATTACCCGATCATTTAACGACCTCAGCCGTGGAGCCTTGCAGTCGATCTCTCCGGTGATCTGCCTGATCACTAGGTTGGAGTCACCACATATGATGACTCTCCCCATCTCTTGCGACGACAGCAGGTCCAGACATAAGTAGACCTCGGTACTCCGCCTCGTTAAAAGTAAGATCCGGCGTGAAATCGGCAGCGGCTGCAACTATAGACCATTGTGGCAACTTCCACAATATGGCACTATAGGCGCCGACCTTCTTCTTCACGCTTGCTGATCCGTCAAAACTTAAGACCAAGAGCTCTTCATCATGGTCGACGGTCGGTGGCGGTCTCGAAACTGACTGCCGAGGTTGCTTCCTTGGGGCAATCGCTATCAATGCCTCGTCCACTTCAGAACGAGGGGTGATACTGGCAGCTAATGTGCCCAATATCTCTTCGTCGCCCCCGGTGCACTTAACGACCTTGAGGGTCCACTGCGACAAGACCGCCGACCATCTGCCTAGACGTCCGTCCATCCCATTGGCTGATAATAGCCAGGCCAAAGTAGACCGCCTTGACAGGACCTTTATAGGTCGGCCGACCAGCAGATTGTAACACACATCCAGAATTCGTAGCAACGCCAGAACTTCTTTCTCGACAATTCCATAGTTCACTTCATTTGGCTTCAGCATTCTGCTCGTGAACGTGACCGGATGGTACACACCATCATGATCTTGTACTAGAGTGGCCGAAATGGCCCACTGACTAGCATATACAATAATGGTCGGGACCTTTTCGGGATCGAAATGCTTCAAAATCGGTGCCATCACCATCTTAGCCTTCGACATACCAAAAGCAAACTTTGCACGCTTCATATGGTCTTCGGCCTCCACTTGCGGACAATCTGCAGCAAGACCAGACTCGGCGCCCCCATGTAAAGTTGCCCGGTCTTCTTCGCCCAACATACGGTAGTCCACTTCCCGGAGCTCATACAACACAGCCGCGTGGATAGCAAAATCTTCGATGAAGCGGCTGTAGTAGTTTAAACTTCCTAGGAAGGACTGCATTGCCTTCAGAGACTTGGTAAACGGGACGTTGCTTAACGAATCCAGGTCCTTAGGATTAGCCTCTAGACCATTGTTCGAGACCATATGACCTAAATAGGCGACCTTGGACATACCACAAATACTTTTTATGGCGCTGATAGATAGGTTACAGCGGTCGCATGTCTCCAACAATCGTTCAACATTCTCGCACAGATCGATCCATGAAGAGGAAGGTATCAGAATGTCGTCGATGTACGACCGCCTCCCTAGAACGGACGGTCTTCTTTCCCGATCGGATTCACCCTCTGTAAACACATCATAACTTTCGGCAGGGTCCCGATCGGTCTTGATTTTGAAGTGTCCGTACAGTGCGTTGTCTATCAACCTTTGATAGATCTGGGGTGCGTTCTTCAGACCGAACGGCATACGGTTCCACTCGAAAAGACCAAACGGTGTCACAAATGCGGAAATCTCACGGGCTCGATCAGTCATCGAGACCACCCAAAATCCACTTGCCATGTCCAGCGAACAATACCACAAGGTCTTGTCCAGGTCTTCCAACAAATCATTAATCAGCGGCATCGGGTACACCATAAGTTTAGTTAACCGATTTACCAGCCGATAGTCGATGCACAACCTAATGTCGACGCCGTTCTTCTTGATAACAATTACGATCGGCGAGGCCCATGGCGAGGTCGACGGTCTAATAATCTTGGTAGTCAACAGTCCTTTGATAAGATCAGAAAGCTTTTCCCGGTACTGTGGCGCCACGCGTCGACATCGCTGAGCAATCGGCTTGGCATCTCCAACGTCAATATCGCAAATCGCACCACGGGCTGCAGGTGGTAAGGCGTTGCCCTTTCCGATCAGCAGATGTATTTTCTTCCATATGGTATTCTTCAACTGCTCGATCTGGTCTGGACTGTTAAGGTCTTGATCACCCACTTGTAAATCATCCATTGTAACTCCGGGAGAGTCGGCAGACACTTCAGGGAGGACTGCCATTTGGCTTTCCAGCTCCTGAATGTACTGTTTTCCGCCTTCATGTATACAGACTTGTTCATCTTCTGGGGTGATATCACCTAGACCATCTGGACGGGCTGAACGCCCCTGGTCTTGATCGACGGGCTGTCCTTCACTGATAT
>CM047582.1:6180516-6238434 GCA_026184515.1 Peronosclerospora sorghi
ACGACCTGGCTTGCTCCTCGTCGGCGTCCTTGCCAGTGAAATCCTTGAGATCAGTGGTGGAAGCCATGCGAATGCGTGGGATCGCAGTAGATCCACAATCAAAGCGGTTGTAGAAGCTAGGTTAGCCTTGCGCGTTCTGCCCGCCCCTGCACCGTCTGACCCATAGTGTTCATCCGGATCGCCGATCGACTCCATGTCGAAATCGCTGTTTTTGCTTGATCGGCGCGGTCGGGTTGGCTGCGGCTTGCGTCTTCCTTTGCCAACTGGTTTACCACCTCGGATAGACTTATCCGTTGATGCCACTGACTCCATATCAACATTCCGGCAAGTATTGACATTTTGCCGGGCAGATCGGTTCTGAGCATGCGGGCGCGGAGGCGATCGGCATCGGTCTCCCATGAAACGCTCCATCATTGCCTTAAACATGGCTTGGACGTTAGCTTGGGTCATGTGCAATGTGTTGATATCCTCCTTTGGAGGTACCGAAGCCTGTGGGGGCTCCTGGGACCCCGACTGGCATGCAGCCCCATGCTGCCGCACGCCCTTTTTATACATCCATGGGGGTATGGTCCGCTCCCATGGCCATCCGCTCAACACCGACCTCCAACTCCGATGAGCTATTAGAGGCAGGTGAAGACTGATATAAAGACTTATCGTCGGAGAACACATCATCGTATTCTGCCGTGGTCTCAGGGACCTTCAATGCCACGGTGGGAGTTGGTCGGCGGACCGCCCCTACCAACGGCACCAAATGGTCATGGAGGGTCGACATCGATATCGCAAGCCTCCAAGTATCCAGATCAAACAGTTTCTGTACGCTGGCGAGGTTTCGCACTTTCAAGCCGACCTCAGCCCACATCGCCAGCAGGTTCTTCAACAATATCAACGGCCGATCGCTTTGGATAGACTCGGTGGTGGGTCCGAGAAGGCGATCGGGGATCTGAGGGTCTATAATCCGCATGACCTGGTCTTCACGAATAAATCGATTTAACTCGTGGATGTAATACATCCTGGTCAGGTCTTCTTCTTTGATAACCCCATCCCCGACCTGCGACTTTTCTTCCAAGTCGTCTTCGTCGGATGGAATTCTGAGCCTCTGCTTGGGAACCTTGGGAGGGTGGATTGGATCATCCCGATCAGCCTCCAAGTCACTTTCACTTTTTATCTTTTCATCAAAACATTCATTCAAATGCATAGGATTAGGATAAAAGTCCTGATCCTTTCCGAAACTATAGCAAGACTTGCTATAGTCCCGATCGGCTCCGGTGGGAGCCTTATGGGGAGGAAAAAACTTATTAATCCCGATCTGGTCCTCCACTCGGCCAGATCGGACATCGTCGTCCTTATCTACAACGAGAACATATGGCGATAGCCGTTCCTTATGTCCTCTCCATAAAGATTCCACATTTAAGTCCATGTAATCGCTTCGCGAGATATCATCTCGGTGATATCCGCGATCACCAAGTGATCCGGGCACGCGCACCATTGTGGTGGAGTCAAGTTCAAAATCGAACACCGTAGTGTCGAGAACCTGACCACCATCGTACCCGGCTTTCCGACTTACGGGGGGGGTACCCCGCGAACCTTCGCCCACGATCCGATCTGATCTTCCGCTGCTAGAAGACGACCGATCATCAGCATAGGACGCCAGGTCAGATTCTTTCGTCATCTCACCTTGTGTACCCGATGGAATGGGCTGGTTTCACACTCGGTGGATCGGTGCTGGGAATCGACTTGAGGTCTAAAATGCGGAAAACCGTGCTGGGTTGTGTACCCTGGGCGGAACTCTTCACCCAGGGTACGGGCAGACCAGTTATACTTGGAGTAAGTATACTCCAGAGGGCAGATCGCTCAACCGATCGAAGAGCCCAACCAATATGAGAATACAAGTTCAAAACTCCAATATGGAGATCAAATGAGAACGTGATAAACTCCACGAACGATATCTCCACGTGATAATCCAAAACTTGATGACACGTTCCAAACGTGCGTAACTTGAGCTTGAGAAGCCGGACAATTTGTACTCCCGTCGAGGGACTTCCGGCGGTCCAATTGTGTCTGTAACGCGCCCCGGCCGGGAATAATGAGCCAGAGGGGATTACTCGACCCTCCTCTCCCAACCACTCTGCGGCGTGCAGAGGCGACTGATGTACAAAGCGAAAAAAGCTAGCGACTTCTTGTTGAGTTTAAGTGAGGCCTAAACGGTAGAGCCAAAACAGAGCAAAACCAAAACTAATCTACATACGGTTCCCAATATGTACACACATGAAAATATGTAAGTACATGCAATCTCATGTGACTTACCAAAATCCGTGTTCTTGACACCTCTTGCACATGATAGGCTTAAAAGCCTCCTGGATTTCCACCAATCCGATCGCCGATAAGCGATCGGTGTGCTGCTGACAAAAGGCGACCAAAATTCTTGAGTCCGCTTCGCCACAAAGAGATGAACGAAGATCAGGACTCGAGCGTGAAACCTACGAGCGCTGTGCGTCTTCCTCACGTGGACACGAACCGACTGCGCAACGAGTTGCGTGCAAGTGGCATTAAAGAAGGTGGAATAGAAGAGCGACAGAAGCTTCATCGACCGTCAAAGATCAAGCGTGCAAAGAAGAATGGTGCTATGAGTGTTGGTAAAGAATCGGTTATGTATTCAATTATTAAGATATGAATAGAAAAGTGCTTGAACACATCATCAGCACTTGCCAACATGGCTTCATCGTGAACTTTAAAAAGTGCGTGGCCATAAGCCGTTCTAAAAATAGAACCGGCATCGTAAGGATAAAGAGATGTCGCTTTGGACCTGGGCAGTCTTTACGACTAATGATTCCAAATCGGTCAACAATGATCACGTGATCATATCACATGATCAGTGGATTTAGGGTTTTATCAGTGTATTTAGGGTTTATCAGTGGATTTTGGGTTTTATCAGCGGATTTGGGTTTTATCAGTGAATTTAGGGCTCGTCATATATACAGTTCAAATTTCGAAACTCGAAACACCGAAGCCTCCCAAATATAATACATCTCGGTTAATAATTTTCTGTAACATTAGATGTATCAGTTCAGAAAATGGCGCCTGACCTATGTGAATGCTATCGTAAGCGAAAGTCATTTGCGGGTAACAAAGTTTTTAACGTGACCCGCTCATTATCGACGCATGCGTCGAAATCTTCAAAAGGCAAATAAACTCAATATCTGGTGGACAGCATGTTCGTGTACGGTACCGTCTGCCATCACTACTCGTATGCGTAAGTTTCCCGTAATAAAACGTACTACAAACGTAAAAGGTAACGTAACAGCGAAGATAGGGAGATAATAAAGTAATAAAACCAATAACAACTTTATTGACTCCAGCTATCCACTTCGTAACTCGCCACAAAGTAAAACGTGGGCGAACGGCAGTGTTCCACAATATTCCAATCACTCCACGAGAGATAAAACAGCGTTCCGCCCTTAGTAGGACGTACTTGCACCAATAGTATTCTAACGTAACGTGAGTCCGTAGAACAAAAACAAAAAGTGACTACATTAAATTAAGTTTAATACTTAACCTAATAAATGTACACATAAAATTGGGTACTACCCAAAATGCATTTTGCTGAAAAGTTGCATTCGGCAGCCGGGGCGCGTGTCCTTCCAACACAGCACGTAGGAAAAATCAACATCCTTGTACTTGTTGCAGAGATCTTAACTACCTGGCCGTACAGTTTCGACCAGGTAGGATCTTTCGTTGTGAGGGGCTTGTGCGCGACGAATACCACGCAGAGGACGTTTAGGTTGGTCTGTCTTTTAAAAGCAAAAACGAAAAGTATATTATGTATAGTTACCTAATTCAAATATAACAATACTAGACAGTTAAACTTGAGTTATAACCCAAAAATGTATATATACATTTCGGCCAATGGGTTTCATCTCCATGAAAAGACGCTGAAGCCAAAATGGCTACACGTAGTTTCAACACAGAACTCTGTTGGTGTCAGCGTATAATGACCCCCCCATTTCCGTAAACTGATTCCCCCCGTGCATAGCCATGAAATTTTGTAACAAATTCAACACAGTTTTAACCGTTTTAATAAAGGCTTCTAAGCAATAGTCGCACAAAGGGCGTCGTCAAAATGGCTTAGGTGAGCTAGTTTCTTTTCATTATGAAGAGCACTAGAAACAAGAGTTCATGCTTGCCAGGTAGAGCGCCTTTGGCAAATAGTCGCTTAAGTATAACCATACCTGAGAACGCTTAGAATCGCTGAATAAATCAAGGTGACCAGGGGAAAATATGATGGTGGATCTATTCTCACTCGTCGTTCAAGTCAACGAGCGACGATGCGCTTTAGAAGATTGAAGGATGTTCAGAGCAAAAAGTCTATTCCTTCTTGTGCGTTGATGCCGTCACGGACGGATACAGTATCAGCTCCTGATCCTCGTCCAATGGCTCAAAGACTTTCTCCACCTCCTCCGCCGTAACCTTGGTGATATCGCGCTTGGCCCACTTCGGGTTGCGATCATTATCCACAACCACAGCATGGACGCCCTCGAAAAAGTCAGGATTCTCCATCATGCGCGTAGCCATCAGGTATTCCATTTGAAAGCATTCAGCATATGTCTTTACAGCTCCTTGGCACATTTGCTCCAAAGTCACTTTTAAGCTCAGTGGCGACATCTTTTTCAGCGTAGCAAGGGTATCCTGAGATCACTTCGTTTTTAGTTTCTTCATGCCCTCAACATAGAAAACAAACAGGTTAGAATGGAAGCGACAAAACCCGAAATGAATCGTCTTTACCTCCAAGGGTTCAAGAATGCCTTCCATCTTATCGTTTTTGTTACATGCGCCAAATACAGATTCGATCGTCTCCAGGTATTCTATAACAAAAAAAAGAAAAATGAATGACTTTTGTTCCAGCACTGCCCCTACTATATCTCAGCCTTTTGTACCTGCAGTGGTGACGGGGTCGATATACTATGAAGGTGTGTGTACAGATGGTGCAGACGTCGGAGATCTTGTCGAACATAAAAATCGGAGCCAGCGTCGGTGACTTTAGGCTACGACGACATAGGGCCAGTTCATCCCCACCAGAAATACAATGTTTCAACGCTCGTACCCACTCCTCTCTCTCTCTGCCAGAGACAGCGACTCGAAAACGTAAGTCGTCTGCGTCCACAATTTCTAAGACGACAGCAACAAAATTTCTCGAATTCTATTGGTCGAAAGTGACATGGGGTGTGCCGGTAGGGCGACCCTTAATTAAAACGGTTAAAACTGTGTTGAATTTGTTACAAAATTTCATGGCTATGCACGGGGGGGGTCAGTTTACGTAAATGGGGGGTCAGTATACGCTGACCCTTCTGTTGACACTATAGTATATGTGTCAAGTTAAATTTTTAGCATTGATCAGGTCACGGATCAACGCGCTCCGAAAGTATAACACCCTGGTTGGGAAGCTATTACCTTGTAAGCTTGGTAAGCTTCAGATTAATCAAAAGCAACAGGCAATGCATGTCACCCATGCACATGACACAAAACGTAATTTGATGGAGCAATAGTTTTACATTAGGGTGTGAGGGAGCGCAGACACGAATCGAAGCAGCATACGCAATATGATCGTTGCTAGTACTTCATGTGTTGCCTGTGCGCGGAAGCTTGCACCTGGTATCTTTAATATACCAAAGGTGATTCTATTGGGAAAAGCATTTGTAAACCCTATGTGAAAACAGGTCACGAGTGCATGCGTCCAATGGAATCAGCCTTTTGTAGGTGATGAAGTCTTCACGTCAATTTCTTGGGTTGTTCACTGATAACGTAATTTGTCGTTGAAAGTAGAGCCATTAGAAGACGCTTCGAAGCAACAGATCGAAAACGTTTCCAATTTGGTGCACAATTTCAAATTCAAAAGTTGTCTGGAAAACCGTATGATCTGTGTCTGACACGAATGGTGCCTGGTACTTGTAGAAGTGGAGTGTGTGCGAAGTCGATAGATGATAACCAATCCGATCTCCAGCTGTAAAATGTTGTTGCTTCAGTACCAACACTTTGGATCAGTTCACACACTGAATGACTACTGTACTTACCTTATTAAGTGCGTTTTTCCTTGTGCACCACGTGGAAAATTTGGGAATGAGCCTTTCGAGTTCTTGGGGCAGGATATCACTATACGTTTTTTCTCAAAGTCTATTTTAGTGGGGATCAAACCAAGGACCTCAAGCGTGGAAATCAAGTTACTTACAAGCTGAGCTAAAGGACATTATCAAATTTGGCGCCCACCAACAGATCCCAGTTAACTCACCAAAAGTGCATAAGAAGAAAACTTTTATTTATTTTATAGCATTATATAGTCAATTGAGTAATAAGGCGCAAATGGTTGCAATAAAAAATAGGTAAAGCAATAGTGTGGCGCCTCGATAGCTCATTAGTAAGGTGTCTTTATTACTAGAATAAGACAAAAAGACTTCTCAATCTACCTAGCTTAAACGTATACGCACCTACGTTTCATTTATATCCGTTGTTGTCTCCTGGCGACCCTTCTAAACACTTCAAGACCCATTCCACAACCATCTTGTGTCAATAAAACGTCACACATACCAATACGCAACCAACCGGTGTTGAATCGTTTGAACGCTGAATCCAATAGGGTGTTCATGCTCTAAAATCTACACAACAGACATCATGGCACTAGAATATGTGTAACAGGGTTACCGTACTTAACAAAAAAAAACTGGCCTATTTTTCAAAGGTGATTGGGTTAATACTAAAGGTGGCAAAACATGAGCCAAAACTGTGATTATTTTGTTAACTTTTTGCACCGCCTTCTCAAAATTCATTTAAGCCAGTACAATACAAACGAAGTGTCGAAAACAAGTATTTGAAGAGTTTATTACAAGAAAATCGCGGATCAGTCAAATTCTAAACATTTTTGGATTTCCAACAACGACTTATACACTCCGTTTTCCTCATCCTTGGCCAAATATTCCATATAGGCGGCCAGATTGTCAGATCGATGATCTTGGCCATAAGTATGAAGGCTTGAGATATTCGTGACAATGAGGACAGATTCTTATCAACTTCCTCGAATTCCTCTTCCAGCCACTGAATTACGTCTTTGCGGTAGACTTTGTACTTCCCTCCTGGACCTGGGTCGGATCGAATTGTCCACGAGACATATCGCTTCTTGAATGCTTGTTTTAATTGCTTATTGGCTATCAAGTCGCAGATTTGAACCAGACTAGTGCATCAGGAGGAATTGCTCCCAAGACAATATTTAGCGCAGCCGCTTTTTCCATAACCTTTTCACAGAAATGGCTCGATGCCGCATCCCAAACCAAACCTTGGCATCGGGATAACACGATCGCACCAGTCCAGATAAAGGCAGCACCCCTTTTAGCCATCCAATGTTTTGGATGGAAAGTGATCTGGCTCGTTCCATCTCAATTAGCGAAACGTCTGGATAACGTACCATTAGGTTGACCGGTAATTATAATGTAAGGCGACGTCAAACGTGATTCGAACATTTAACAGGCCACCATGACGGTACAGCCCTTCTTTTTGTCCTCACTTCTATTGGATCCGACGCGATGGACTTTCACTGGGGCAATCAAATAAGATTCCTTTGGATAAAATTGAAGAAACATCTCATCTGCGTTCACCAAACGCGTCACACCAGCTGATGACATATTTTTTCCGAATTAGTGCAGTTGATTCTTGACAAACTTGAAGCAAATTGATGGGGACAGTCTGTGATATGGGCTCTTTACGGATTGTTAAATGGTGTCTCTGAAGTACTCTAGTGAGCCACTGCGAAAACTCTGGGGTAATGTTGCCTGAATGAATGCCCATTTTGAGCTCCCATTCAGTTAAATCGACTTCCGAATCGTGTCCAAACTTGGCAATCAGTAGATTATAAGCTGAGGATTTGCAGACAGGATTTCCGGTCTCCCAACCCTCAATAACGTGTTCGGTTATAAATTCTTCTTGTTCTTGGTATTTCACTTTTCTCCCAGACCCTGTAGTCTTGGAAGTCTGGCGAAGATAAACGATATTATCGTGATATGTACTCATCTTCCTGTTTAATTGGCGGTTACCGATCGAGGACGATGAGACATATGTTTTTCCAGATGTGCTGACGCTGAACTTTGGGTCAATCTCGACTTTACTTGACGGTTCGACGCCATCGTAAGCCTCTCTGTACGAAGATGGTATCGACGGTAGAATATCAGAGTCTGTAAATGACTCCACATAGTGGAACCATTTTTCGAAGTAGACCTTTTGCCGAATCAAATTGTTGAACGTATTGATGTTAATACCGAACAACGAACAAGTTAGCTCGGCATCCGCCTTGCCGAGAGATTTATGGAGATAAATAATATAGCTTTAGACTTCTTCTCCCATGTCATGGTCCGGTACAGCTCTGATGTCTTTTTCCTCAATAATCCTTTAGATTTAGCTGATTCTACTAATTCTTTCATCAATAGGCGATGAAACTGCCGTTGACGGGCCTCGATGACGATTTCGCTGAGTATTTTGGTGACACCAGTTCGCGTATCGTTTGTGATGACAGGCTGCAGCGTCTGCAGATGCAACTCAGGGTACATTTCGCGACGAACTAGGCGAGCTAGGTTGTCGGAATTATCTCTCCCTCGCTTTCCCTGCTCTTGGGCGTCGATCCAGCGCTGATTCGCGGGATTGGAAAGGAGGAATCTTTTCATCGCGATATAGAGGAATGCGTACTCCGAGGTATTTTTTTTGCGAACTCAGCCGAACTAGTTGATGATTTTTTTGTTAAAGAAAAAACACCTTAATATTAAAAGGTGATCAGAAATCCCCGAATTTTTTTTTGTGATTTTTTTGTGTGGCTTTTATTTTGTTAAGTACGGTACATTCGAGTCACATTTAGTAGGTGGTGTACGTGAGTACACTACGGTTGGGGTCAGTATTGACCGGTTCGAAAGGTTTTGAACCATTGGTTATTTTAACCAATCAGGGAAGGAGCCCTTGGGGGTGGCGTGGCAGCCAGCCACGTGTTGGTACACAGGTGGTGTACACTACATTTTAGCTAGGTACGAATTTGGTAAGTTCTACTTAGTATTACATATAGTTTACATTAGTTTAAATTAATTTAGGCTGATTATATATTAAATATACATTCAGTTTACATTTTCACTCAACGACTACAGACGCACGACCTCGACCGGTCGCGCGTGTAGTGAGTGTAGTAGCGTAAAGGGAGCCCTCCCTTTATATACACCCTTAGTAAGGGAGCCTTACGTTAAGGCATTAGCGAAAGCTAATTGTAAACCAAAGTGGGAATCTTGGCCCCGAGTAGGAGAGCTCTCTCCTACTAAGCCCTTTTATAAGGGCGTATCGGCTAAGTAGCGGCGAACGCCGCTTAAAGAAAAGTCTTCCTCTGTGCGCTAGCCACACCGTGCGTATACGCACTGGCTACATCTGGTAGCACTTGTAGTCTATCCAACACCTGTGTTGGTAGAATAAGGCATCCTCTGCAAGCGACGAATCAGGACGATTGGGATAGGTTAGCCCTCGTACAGCAGGAAGCCTTTAAGAGGAAGTTATCCTTGACGGGTGATGAAGGCATGCAGCTCCTAGTGGAGCAGGGCCTTGAGGCCGTGAAGGCAAGGGTAAATGCCCTCATCGCTCATGAAGCGAGTTTAGGTGGAGGTCGTTTCACGGGGGTGCGTCCCCTATTATCCTTTAAGATAAAGGAATTCACCGGGGAAAAAGGTGATAACCTTTATGTGTGGTTACGAGAGGTCGAAAAGGCCTTCGCCACAGCGAATGTGATCGCTGATCACTTGCAAGTGGGACTTGCACTGATCCATATTACGGGTAAATCCCGTGCATGGGCTTTTACATGCTCGGATTCGGTCATGGACGTGTTCCCGACCTGGGAAGTCCTTAAGCAGAAGCTTATGGACATGTACGCAACGCCTGATCTGGTTTTCCAGAATCAGCTGACGTTTCTGAGGTGCCGTCAGGACACTAAGGACTTGGAAACATATATCCAAGAACTTAAGACCCTGTTGGCAGGGATGTACGCGAAAGCGTACTCGGACGATGTGTCCATTTCCGTATTCATGGGAGGCCTGAGAGAAGGGCCAGCACGTTCAGAGCTCCTCCGATGCCGACCCCAATCCATGGGGGGGTGATTACGATGGCGTTTAACGCCGAGAGGAACTTTCGTTCCTCTAAGGTGGGTCCTGAACCCATGGACCTGAGCCAGGTCGAAGTGGATGGGAAACCTTCCGCTAAGAGTCACTCTGACTCTTTTTCGCAGAGCTTCGAGGCGGAGCTCTTAGCTATGTTGCAGCGGCGTGGGCCGCTAAGGTGCTTCCTGTGTGGAAGCGTGGATCATCTGCGAAACAGATGTTCGAAAAGGCCCCAGCGAGACACTCGCTATAAAGGCCCAAGGGAGGGTAAAAGTCCTCTCCCAAGCCGTCGGGGAACGACGGCTCCCAGTAGGTGCGGGGCGCCCTACTGGGGGACCCCTCAGTGCTGTTAATCCCCAGGGTAGGGGACGACAGCACAAAGCCCCTAGGTAAACGGTGCTTTCTAGCACCGAATTGGTGTACCAGCCAGGTTTTCTGGTCGTCCTTGCGGACGTGAAAGGCTTTAATAAGCCTAGGAGAGTCTTGGTAGACTCTGGAGCGTCTGACAATTATGTCAAACGGGCTTCTGTGGAGAAGCTTCGGCTGTATGCCGAGGTCCTAGAGGCACGTTATCGTGACGTTGTCAACGATCCGTCTAGCGACGGGCGTACAGGTTTCTGTACCCAAGGTCTCGATTGACCTTAAGCTGAAGTTTGCAGACTTCGACAGCTTAGAACGTTGCCTAGTCCTGGATTTGGACTCTAGGTATGACCTCATTTTGGGCATGAAGTGGCTGGAACGCCACGAGCCATGGATAGACTGGAAGTCTAAGTCCTTTGGCTCAACGCATCCGCGGTCGGGTGAAGCATTGGCGAGTCATGAACCCACCTTTGCTCGATCGCAAAAAGCGATTCTGGCGAGAGATGCCAGAGATTGGGATGTCTGAGATGATCAGTCCCAATGAGGTCAAGGAAGTTTTCCATGACGAGGGGATTCGGCGGTTAATCCCCACGCCGAGATAGGCGAGACTGGTGATTCGCCAGTAATAGAGGTGGATTCCTCTGAGGTTAAGCGCGAAGCGCTTAGAGAAGAGATCCGAAGTTTGTCTCTTCTGCAGGTCGGAACTGATTCCGACCACGCCGTGTTCGGCGAGAAAGTTGCGACTCCAGTAGTAGGGTTAGAGACCCCTGTGGTTAAGCGCGAGGCGCTTCCAAGCGGAGAGACCCGCAGTTCGTCTCTTTCGCACGTCGGAATTGATTCCGACCACGCCATATTAGGTGAGACCGTCGAGTCACCGGTGGTAGAGGTAGTGACATCTGTTGATAGGCGCGATGCGCTTCCAATAGATAGGGCAATTGACTCCCCCCATCTGGCGCCCGGGATGAGTCCCGAGGCTAGTAGTCAGCAGTCCTATCGGATGATGAATAGCGTGACAGGTGTTGTCACGGAAGGCGTAAACCTGGAACGGTTGCCTGGGGTAGGCGAACTGTTGTCGTTGGAGGAGATGTCCTTCAACGAGTTTGAGACTGCTGTGAAAGCAGGTGAAATCGACAAGGTTTTCGTTTTACGTCTGGAAGAGGAGTTGAACTCCTCATCCACGATGGAAGAGTCAGTTTTGGTGCAAACCAAACAGGTATTGAATGCCCGAAGCGGCCTCAAGATCCTTGCGGATTCTGAGGACCCTTACCATTCCTTGTTAAAGGAATTCGGAGATGTCATTAGTGACAACCCGCCGATGGGGTTACCACCGTATCGGGGAGTCCGATATGAAATTAATTTGGTTACTGGAACCAAATACTGCGTCACTATGCAGTGGCCTCTCCCCAAGGAGCAATGCGACGTTATCGACGCATTATTCAAGGGGAAAGAAGAGGCAGGGATGGTACGGGAGAGCAAGTCTCCCCATTCATCTACCACTTTTTGTGTTCGTAAGCCGAACGGAAAGTGGCGCATTGTTCATGCTTACAACAAGCTGAATACAGCTACTGTACCCATGCAGACTCCGATTGCTCGGAAATATGTCCTCCAGAACAATATGGCGGGCTGTACTGTGTACAGTGCCTTAGATCTGGTGGACAGGTATTATCAGGTGCTCATGCGAGCATCCGATATTCCGCTTACAGCGGTCAGCATGCCTAGTGGCATGCTGTGGGAGTGGCTAGTTATGCCATAGGGCTTTCGAATGCACCAGCGACTTTTAATCGCTTGGTGACTCAACTCTTCCGCCCTCATAAGAAGTACGCTCAAACGTACTTCGACGATATATTCGTCCATAGTCGTGCGGAAGGCGACTCGTCCGATCTTCAGACGCATCTGATACACCTTCGAGCAGTGCTCGAATGAATTCGAGAGCATAAGTTATATGCGAACTTATCCAAATGTATCTTTGGTGCTGAGGAAATTCCTTTCCTCGGATGCTTCATCGGTAAGGATGGAGTGCGGGCGGATCCCGCGAAGGTGAAAGCCATTGTGGAGTGGCCTTCGCCTGTAAATCTTAGATATTTACGGAAGTGGCTTGCATTATCCAATTATCTCTACACGTACAGCGAGAACTACGCTGAAATGGCGAAGCCATTAACCGACCTTCTTAAGAAGGCCGTTGATTGGTGTTGGGAAACCAAACACCAAAACGCTTTTGAAGCGTTAAAGAGGAGCTTGTTAAAAGCTTCCGTTCTTGCTCTCCCAGATTCTGGGAAACCATTTAGTGTCGTCTGCGACGCCTCCGATTTCGCAATCGGATGTGCTTTGTTACAAGCAGACGATGCAGGAAGGGAACGCGTGATTGCGTTCGAGTCGAGGCAGCTTAAAGCTGCGGAACGGAACTATACCGTCCATGACAAGGAGATACTTGCAATGAAGTATACTCTTGTCAAATTTAGGGTTCACCTACTCGGCTCAACGCCGTTCGTGGTTTATAGTGACCACACGTCCTTACGGACAGCGACAAAGTCGCCTCATCTCTCGCAACGGATGGCCCGTTGGCTCTCCTTCTTTTCGGAGTACAACTTTGAGGTTAAGTATAAACCTGGCAAGCAAAACGTGCTTGCAGACGCGTTGTCGCGTCGTCCCGATTACGAGCTCGCTCACGCGACATTCGTCACCACGTCTGTGGTGGATCTCATACGCCAGGCGTATGAGAAAGACCCACAATGTACGGCGCTTATCCGCGCGTTAGGTGAAAAGGGTCTTGGCTCGTCTGAGCCAACCCTGTCAAGTCGATCCAAAGCTCGTTTACACCGTTACAGGTACTATGACGGTCTGCTATTTTATAGCACGAGCACGTAGGACACTACGCGGGTGGTAGTTCCTCATGATGAGGAAATGAAGTATAGAGTCCTCTTTGAGGCACATGACGCTCCTACCGGGGGTCATTTAGGTCGGGATAAGACCTACAGCGCTTTAAGCGCTTTCTATTGGTTGCCCAAGATGTATAAGTGGGTCGGTGCGTGTATACGCACCTGTGAGACGTGTCAGAGGGTTAAACCCTCTGCAAGTTCAGCTGCGCCTTTGGCGAGCTTGTCGGTTCTAACGGAGTGTTGGAAATCCATTAGTATGGATTTTATCTTCGTTTTCCGAAGGATAAGGCCGGGAACACCGGAATATTGGTCTTTGTAGACCGTTTCAGCAAGATGGCTCACCTGGCGGCGGTGCCAGAGTCCATAGATGGACAAGGAACAGAAAAAGTGTTCCTAGACCGTGTCTTTCGACAGCATGGTTTACCCTATTCCGTTGTGTCGGATCGGGACCCCCGTTTTACGGGACAGTTTTGGGGAGAGTTGTTTAAGGAGCTGGGCACCAAGCTCCTCATGTCCACGGCGGATCATCCGCAGACGGACGGTCAAACGGGACGCGTTAATTGCGTTGTTGAGGATATTCTCCGGAGTTTACGTCCGGATTCTCCAAAGAGTTGGAGTGAGATGCTTCCTATGGCCGAATTTGCTATAAACAATTCGTTCCATGCATCTACGGGGTTTACCCCGTTTTACGGGAACGGATTAATGAACCCGAGGGTCCCGTTGACGCCACGTGTGTGTGGCCCAGGGCTTGAGGGTGGAGTATTCCCTGATGTCAGCCCTGTATCTGTGCGGAATCACATCGATAAGTTCTTATCAACGCGCCTTAGTGTCTTACGACACGTCTGCGATGCCATGGCGGAAATCCAAGACAAGCAGAAGGAGCAAGCTGACCGCAAGGGGAGGCGTAACGAAAAGGTATACAAAGTAGGAGAAAGTGTTTTATTAAACGCTAAAAACCTTCCTATACATGCCGTTTCTAACGTGTTACGGAACAAACTGCTCCCCAGGTTTGTGGGGCCTTTAAAGTTACTAGCCCGAAAGGGCTTATCGTATACCTTGGACATTCAGAAGGTGATGCGCACGAATCCAACCTTCTATGTAGGTATGCTTAAGCCATACCAGAACCCGGAGGCGGGTACCCTCTTGGAGGGGGTTGGAAAGGCGGATATCCGTAAGATCCGTAAGACACGGCAGGGCGGAGGAAGCCCGACAGGGCTAAAATGCGACCACGAAGCTCCGCAACGGTCGTCTCGAGAGAGGCAAGCCGCCTCTCGAAGCGTTCAGTGGCATCCCACTCATCGCGGAGTCTCTCGTGAACATCATGGATGCGATGGCTGTGTCGATCACAGCGCTCGAGAATCTCACGTCGCAATTGCGCGACCTCCTCCTCCAATGCTCGATGCGGAGGGAACTCCACACTATCATGTGGAACGTCTGATGGCGCGACGCCATCATCGGGGTCAAACCCAGTATCTGGTGAAGTGGAAGGGTTATCCACGCTCACATAGTTCGTGGGAGTCCGAGACTCCCCTACGGCAGGATTGCCGCGACGTCGTTGACTCTTTCGAGCGGGAGAATCCCGATGCAGGTCAACGACCAAAGGGGCACGAGAAACCCCTTCATTCCCAGTAATTGGGAGTTCGCCGGAGGCAGATGTGGCGCTCACACTGTCCTCTGGCACCGTGGTGGAGACAGGGGCGCTGGAGTAGCGTGTGCGATATGGAGCACGTAATAGCTCCATCGCTTTGGCTCTGTCGAATGCCAGGCGCAACGCCCTCTCCACCCAAATGTCACGACGGGAATAGATGTTGTGCAGATCATTGAAGCTGGGGAGAAGCTTCTCCCCTTCCACCCAAGCGCGGAACTTCTTCTACGCATCATTAGCACTTTCTCCCGGAGAAAGAACGATAGGAACCTCGCGGAGGTTCTCAACAAGGGCACCCTGTGCCTGCCTGTCTAGGCGCTCTCGTTATGAGACGCTAGTGAACTGCTTATGCGTAAGCAATTGTTGCCGGATTTTCTCCCGGCGCTCGCATTGATACGGCTGTTCAGCCGCGGGGGAAGGGGTATAGGATGCTAAACAATTCTTTACCACACGCCTAGACCACTTTGAAGGTCACGAGGACCGTCAAAATTATATGCCGCCCTTGGCAGGCGTTTGGGGGCGCGTAACGCAGCCCTTAGTGCATGTGCGGCAAGTTGGCTTCATGAGCTGCGTCCAGCTCATTGGTGAGGATCGCCTTCGGCGATTCGGATGTATCATCCGACATTGTCAGGGGTGGAGCACTAGTTAGTGCATTTTCCCCACGTGTGGGGAACGGATTAGGCTGCCGACGTCGCCGTTCGGCGCTGTCGGGGCTGTCAGCCGTTGGGGAGATACCCCAAGGGCATCCACCTCCGAGTTCTCGGAATAGTCTACCTCCTCTACAGGAGACTCCATAGCACCACTAATGGTGCTATGGAGTCTCCAATAAAATTTTTTTTATTGCGTAAGAAATAGTCTTTATGGGGGAGGATGTAACAGGGTTACGTTCGAGTCACATTTAGTAGATGGTGTACGTGATTACACTACGGTTGGGGTCAGTATTGACCGGCTCGAAAGGTTTTGAACCATTGGTTATTTTAACCAATCAGGGCAGGAGCCCTTGGGGATAACGTGGCATCCAGCCTCATGTTGGTACACAGGTGGTGTACACTACATTTTAGCTAGGTACGAATTTGGTAAGTTCTACTTAGTATTACATATAGTTTACATTAGTTTAAATTGATTTAGGCTAATTATATATTAAATATACATTCAGTTTACATTTTCACTCAACGACTACAGACGCACGACCTCGACCGGTCGCGCGTGTAGTGAGTGTAGTAGCGTAAAGGGAGCCCTCCCTTTATATACACCCTTAGTAAGGGAGCCTTACGTTAAGGCATTAGCGAAAGCTAACTGTAAACCAAAGTGGGAATATTGGCCCCGAGTAGGAGAGCTCTCTCCTACTAAGCCCTTTAATAAGGGCGTATCGGCTAAGTAGCGGCGAACGCCGCTTAAAGGAAAGTCTTCCTCTGTGCGCTAGCCGCACCGTGCGTATACGCACCGGCTACAATATGTGGTCGGCGGCTGATCAGAATTTTTGAGGTTCGATCAGGCGTTCCCACAGCGCCCGGACTGCCGACTAACGAAGGGGACCCTCCGGTTGTCTTGTGACTGGCCTATGTCTTCCTCTTCTTGGCTTGGGCGTGGGTAGCTCTTAAGATGACCGGGACGTTGATCCGCGAGGTTTCTTTGCAAGATTGAGATGAATTCGTAGCGAATCGACCGATGTGTTAATCAGGTGCGATCAGGTGCGATCAGGTGTTATTAGGATTTATCAGGCTTGATCAGACTTAATCAGGCGTGATCAGGTGCAAAACGTCGATGATCAAGACCGCTGATCGTTGGTCAGGGGATAACCAAGGTCGGTGATCGATGATCAGGGGATAATCACGGTCGATAATCGATGATCAAGGTGTGATTAAGACAAATGATCAATAATCGGAGATCACTGATCGATATAGTTGATCCGGCACGAATTGGTGCGATTGCGGGTTGATGATCGCAAGTCGCAGGTTGCAGATCGATGATCAGGGGATGATCAGCGAAGGGGGTACTCGATCAGGTGGCGGAAGTCTTCACCACTTGATCGCCGAGCCGCTTAAGCCTAGTTCACTAAGTAAATACCCAATATAGTATGTATTCCTAGCTTATACCTAAGAGGAGGGGGTCGATGAGCACTTTCCATGTGCAGATCGACGGATTTCACAAACATCCACCTAGTGTTCCCGTGGGGCGCTTAGAGCAGTCGAACTTCTAGGGGACAGATTCGAACCAATGGGGGAAGAGGTGAGAACACTAGGCTCGATCATGTTCCCCAAAATATTTCAAAAAACTATCGCTGGCACAGCGGGCGGAGTTGAAGTCGAGTTCCCAAGAACCTTACGTCTGCCGGTAGGCCAGAAAATGCACTATGTGCTCCCTCCCGCGACGTGTAGGTGTGCGTGTGCAAAGGAAGGAGGGCGCGAGGTGATCGCGCCGTTACTAGGGGTGATCTGAGTGATCGAAAGCAAAAGGATAACTTTTTTTGTTGCTTATATCCTAAAATCTACCGATCACCTTATATCAACCAATCAGGGCTACCCATCCTGATGTGTTCCACCGACCAGTCAACCTGATTTCTCAGTCGTTCGTCGCTCACCGTTAGGTACCTGTACCGTGTGCCGCTTCCAATCCCATGTCCCGTCCATGTTCACCACAGTTGTACCCACAGTTGTACCCAAAATCTATGGTACGCTTTCAGAGTTGGCCACGAAATTTAAAGTACGCTTCACCACAGGTACATTACCTGAAAATCAAGAAGGCGTCAAAAGCATTGCCAATTGATTTGGTGTCAGAGTCGATGCTCAACGACGAGAACACATCTTTTCTCAATATCCTCCCTGACTGTCTCTCGATAGCGGACAAAAAAATTGATGGTGTGCGAAAGCTCCTCGAGAATGCCACAAACTCGGACCACATCACCAACAAGGCGATCAAGTCTCCTCTCGCTTTTAACAGTGCTATTTCACTGACAATGGCATGAAGCGGTCATGAAATTGCAGATGTTGCCCAGTTACACGTTATCAACCGTGTGCTTTGCGCAACCCAGGCGAATGAAGACATCACGTTCAGCTCGAAGGGGAAGAGAATGATGGGAACAGTTGTCCCGCACATCAAATGAACTGGAAATGCTTGATCTCGTGCTCATGTCAATTGCGCCCACGATCTTCACCAACGATCACGGTATCCACTACCTCACCGAACAGCTGGTGGAGTAATTTCCAGCCCACCACACCAGTATACTCCACCCGATTTGAGATCGATGCTCACTGCATGCGGAAATGGAGTGAAATACAGTGGCAATGTCGCATGTTGGATGACCTTGAGTTCCTCCGCAAGCTTGGGGGTACTATGCCTCAGTATTGAATCTCCGAGTCGTCGATGGCGGAGTAATGATGGTGGTTGGTGATCAGGACACTCGTTTCTTAATCTTCGTCATGGAACAACATTTTTGGTCTGACGGTAAACACTAATGGCATTAAGAAGAATGTTCACGTGCTTGTCGAGAACATGCTTACTAAGTACACGTGGCGTGTCCGAAAACCAAGTTAGGTGATAAGACCAATTTTTCCACATTTTTATTCCACCTTGGCTCCAGCAGTTTTCTTGAATGATCCCAACTCGTATCTGATCGACCCACAAGATGAAGAAGAAATGGAGTGCTCACAGTGTTCATCGCTGAGTCCTGGCTTTAACTCAGCTATCGAGACCCCTTGTCTGTCGATACCTGGCTGGTAAAAGTAACGGTCGAGACTACTCTTCTCTACATTTACTGCGTGTATGCGCATCTGGATCGCCATGAAAATCAACAATTCTTCTCGAGCTTGGCAACCGTGGAGTTTGAGGATCATGCGACTCACTTTGTGCTAGGTGATCGGAATAATCCCTTGGACCCTGGAATCTACTCCTCCTGCTCGGCCTATCTTACGAACCTGGCTGATCTAGCTGACTTGAATGGCTGAGTGTCGTCGACGCATTGCGGATCCATTTTTACACCAAACGCGTCTTCACTGGTCCCCTCCCAAAAGAAAAAACCGGTTGGACTACATCCTTTTGCCGGATGGCTTCCATGAGCGCTTTTACGACTACTCCAAATATTTCATACCGAAACACGCTGGACATCACCTCTCTCATAGTGTCAAGTTTTAAGACGGGCTCTCAGTTGCGCCGTCGAGAGTATTGAAAGTTTCCCCTATACTTGGTGGAGTATCCAGTGGTGGTTTCTGACATCGAGAAAGAAGCTGAGTTGGTTTGATACAAGCGCGCTGCCATCAATCCTGGGGCGATCTGGGAACAATGGAAGACAAGTATTAATTTCCAACTCGAAGACTTCCAAACGAAGCTTCAAATGCAAGACACTCAAGCTGTCGATGACTCTCAGCGCATCCTAGGCACAGCTGATGGTCGGTATCGGATTTATTCTAGTACCTGAAACCGCTAACTTTTTGATGCAGTCTTGGCGAACTACAAGGAGACGGTTACGTGGCAACCAAGACACCGGATTCGATTTCCAAGCAGCCAACTCCGAAAAATTATTCAAGCACTTCTTTTATCTTCTTGATACAAGCTTGATGCGAGTATTGATTGGAAGTAATAACACTGAGTGGATATATCGCATCGAACCCTCAAGAGATTCTTCTTCGTCTCTTGGAACACTGGGGTTCCGAAATTGGGAACCCAAAAACCCATCAGGAAGAGCTCATCCACACGACAATGCCAAGCAGCGCAAACGCCTTGCCTCTATCCCGAACTTCTTCTCAGAAGCCGACCGTTTCATTCTGAGCTCGCCGATCACCACATCCGACCTTGAGAGTACATGAATTCAACCTCAGAACTAGGCATGGATAAATCGACTACAGTCTTCTACCAGGTGGCTCCAGCCAGATGTGTTTGGTGAATGCCTACGTATTGTTTTCAACGTTCATCTTCAGCGTTGGATAATTCTCCCGTCTCAACGTAAGTCGGCGTTCGTGCTTTTGAAAAGAAGGGATCTAGAGAGGAGCCTGGCAACTACCGACCCATCGCACGCATTCCAGTTGATTTGAAGGTACTATCAAAATCTCTGACGTACCGGCTACAGCAAGTTATTCTAGACCTTAACCATCATGACCAGAAAGGATTTGTTAAGGTACGATCGATTCATCACCACGTTCGATTCCTCGCAGACCTGCAGATTTGACTACGAGTCTGGTTGACGAAGCGAATGATCTTCTTGATTTTGAGAAGGTGTTTCACCGAGGCAATTGGGAATATATGTTCCGGGTTCTCGAATGTATGGGGTTTGGAGCAGAATTTATCGAGTGGGTGAAGATCCTATACACCAACCCAGCCGCACACCTCATCATCAACCAGAACATAGAGCCCGCGCTACATTCCACGCACGGTGTAAAGCAAAGTGACCCCTTGTCTGCGCTGCTCTTTGTTCTGACAATCGAACCTCTGGTAAACCTGCTTCACTCCCATGAAACGTATTGCGTGTGTCTGAACGCCGACCACACCAGCACATGCATGTTCTTCGTGGATACCTCAACTCTTCTGGTCATCTCGATCCCATGTATATAAGCACAACTTGAGATCGTAGAGGAGTACTACAGGGGATCCGGAGCGAAACTCAACCTTACGAAGTCGACGCTATTGACGCTGAACGGAACCATGTATGCCCACCACTCCCAGGTTTCGAGTACTTGGTCGCACGAAGACGGTGGAATATCTTGGCATTTCATTTAGTCAATCGCCTGTTGATAGCGACCTCGTCGCATTCCTTGAGCGGCGCTTTTACGATGATTTCAAGATGTCGTACCGGCGAGCAAGGAAGCGGAAGATCAGCTGAAGGAGATAATATGGAGAGGTGAATTTGCTTATCTGCAAGAGGGTGCGCTTAACCAGATGCCCATGGATCCGAATGTGGCATACCAAGCCGGTATCCCAAATTGTTTTACATGCGGATCAACTATGTCCTCACTGTAGCGTGAAAACTTTCGGAGCTAATTAGAATACCAAAGTTCAATTAGCATACCCCCTCACCTTGGTAAACGTCAATAGTTATTATTATTAAGAATTAAGTTTGGTTTTGCATCTACTGGCTGGTGAACCAGCTGAACAAGTTGATGGTTTACTTAATGACTTGTTGAAAGATTTCGACAAATTCTTATGGTTCTTCACGCTGAGCATGGAAATTGGCTAAAAAAAGCTGATGATTGACCGTTCTCGAGAAATTTTGGCGTTCTTACCCTGTTCGGTATTTTCGAGTGGAGTAGGATGACGTTCAATACTTAAGAACGCTCCAAATTTATCAAAGGATGATCGACTATGCCTTGTTAGGTTATTTCAAGCTTAAAACTTCAGCTCTGTCTTAGATCCTCCATTCAACGGAAGCAGCGGGCGACTTGGAAAATGGGATGTCATAATCCACTGGAGATCATCAAGTGTACCAAGGGCAAAGAAGAAATCTTGGGGGTCCTGGCAGCGAGTATAGTGCAACGACTAAAGATCGCAATGATTGAGATAGACCCTCTAAAGCAGCCAAGACAATTCATTACTTTACCTCCCCCATTAGTCGAAAAGGACGAAGAACCATTGGTTTTGATTTCATATGGGTCGGCACGGGTCCAGGAATAATTCGACACCTACAGCGCGATATTATGGAGGCTTCCATAGTGGAGGATGATCGCCGCCGCCTTATATTTTACTCCTAATATATGGTAGATGAGGCGGAGTATCGAGGATGCTGCTGTGCTTGGATCCTCTTGCTGCCCTAGCGAAGTGCAGTACTTTTATCTGTGGAGATTCAAATCTAGTGATCCGGCAGATCATTGGGAATTAGAGTGTAATTGAAACTGCTGATCAACGGTGATGAAAACGCCCCAGCTGTGGCCAGAACATGACACGTTACAAGTGAAGAAATAGTGTAATCTCAGTGCGGACTACGCCTCCTATTTAAATCACTTGAATCATTCAATCGATGATATGTTTGTAGTCTATGTATATCCCCAAACTATATATAGTAAATTCGGCTGTATGATATCACAAAAACTAACACGTCACTCAAACTGAAGGAACCCCTGTTTTCTATAGAACTTTTTGAAGCACACCAACGCCTTTGTTCAGCTGGCCGAGAGGGAGCGCCTGTCCCATCTCAGGACCCTCCTGCTCGAAGAAAAAAAACTCTGAAGGAGCACTTGTGGCATAAATTTGCAGGATGCTTCTGGCCATTCTGGAAAAATTTGGAAACTTGCGATGGTTTACCTTTCACTTTCCAATAGGGTTGGTTTCCGACGGGGTAATCCTTTGTGCCCAGTACCGGTTAACTTCCTCGTCCAGGTCGTCCAAAGTGGTATCATCCTGAATTTTGTTCTCACCATCCAAAAAATTGATCTTCGATAGTTGTTATTTGGTCTTAATGTGCTTGATAACTGGTTGCATCATGCAGCGTTGTCCCCGCCTGGTTGGACTGTTTAAACAGCTGCACCTCCAACAGGAATATATTTTCGATACTAGAGATGCTACGACCATAAGTTTGAATCGCTTTTGGTCTGTTTGAGGACACTTGGAACCATTTACGATTGAACCTAGGGTCCAAAATAGTAGCACAATAATTTGAATAAAGCTTTAATGCAATTCAGTGATATTTATGAAGCTTTTCCAGCATTTTGATGGAGACAGGTTGTAGCTGGGTAGCATCATATTAGTGCTTTACTTTTAGAAAGAGAAAATTGAGCAGAAATCATTGACAAACGGACCAGACACGCCACAACTCACCTGCTGCAATTTCATTCTCAACAGTGAGTAGATCGGAAGGATAATTCCTATGGTTGGATATATATTTTTTTAGACAGAAACTCTGTGGCAGTATAAAAGGCTCCAGAAAATCGCACATCTGCTGTAACTAGGCCCATTAATCTTCGCCAAAGCGAACTTGTCGAAACCAGAAGTTTGTGTAAAATTTTTCAGGCTGGGCCTGTACAGAAAAGTGAAAAGGTTAAAACGTCAGATTCCTTGAAGCTAGGATTTAATTTATGGGCCTTACTTTAAAGCCAAAGCTCTGTGAAACATGTCAAAGTTAGAATTCCAATTTGTGACCACATCTTGGATCATGGTGTTGACAGCGGATGTCTCCTGGTGAAGTAGAACCACCGATTTAAATAGTGATCTTCTTTGAGCACTAGTCTTGATGGCTGTCCCCAAGTCCCTGATTCTACTGTAGACAGGTTTAGGTCTACTATTGCGTCATCAGGTTCTGTCACAATGGACAAAAGGCTGGAGATCATAAATTGGTATGATAACATAAAATTTTCTTTTGACAGGATATCAACTTACCTCATTAGATTTTGTTCTGTAGCTTCCTCTCTTTCCAATTCCACCTCTTCCAAAGCCTCCAGGTAGGGCCCCCCAAAGGCCGAGATGTCATCTCTGGACACCAGATTAATGATATGGACAAAACACCTGTGTGTCATGGTATCGACATCAAACTGAACTTACGGTCTTTTAGGAAACGCCTGAAACAATGTAAAGTTGTTGCTGCCATTTTCCACTGTGATATGTCCATGGACACAAAAAAAAACAAAGCCTTTCCACCATATGGAAGTAATTTTGCTCCAGTTGCTGTCCCCCATGGCCGCCTAAATGTCAAATGTGAGTATTGCCATATCAGTAGTTTCTGGAATACATTAGTTTAACCTTTGATTTCCTCTAAATAAAATATAATCCTCTCTAATTGAAACTCTGGGCTAATCGAGTGGCCTGTGAGGCTCATGTAGGCATTCCTCCTTGCTGGGATGCTCCAGAAATCAGTTTAAAGTGGATTTGATGGACATCGGCGACATTTGGCAAATCTTTTGATGTCAAATACTTCAGGTTGGCCAGATAAAGTTGAGTTGCCCAGCGTCTAATGGCGTATGATTTTGTGGTGGAGCGGCTGGCCAAATTTTGAGGCTTGGACAGTCGTTCCTACAGCGCCCGGACTACCGACTAACGAATGGGTCCTCCTGTTGTCCTGTGACAGGCCTATGTCTTGCTCACCTTTTGTACCGGACGGTTTGGGCGTGGGTCGCTCTCCAGGTGACTGGGACGTAGATCAATGCAATTCCGATGCAGATCGAGTGAATTCGTAGCAGATCGATGGGTGTCGATCAGGTGCAAAATCACAGATTCGAGATCCCGGGGAAAAACTGGGGGTAGAAGATCGCAGATCGATGATCGATGATTGCAGATCGACCCAGTTGATCTATTTTTTACTGTCGAGATCGCATATCGCATATCGCATATGGATCTCGTTGATCTTGTACGAGTTCGCGAGATTGAGGGTCTTAGATCGCAGATCGCAGATCGACGGTGTCTATCTAGTGGTAATCAGCGAATGGGGTACTTGATCACGTGGCGGAAGTCTTCACTAAGAACCTCTTAAGCCTAAATTGCTAAGGAAATACCCAATATATTATGTATTCCTAGCCTAAAGTTAAGAGGAGGTAGGTCGATCTGCACTTTGTATGTGCAGATCGACGGATTTCACAAAAATCCACCTAGAGTTCTCAAAGAGCGCTTAAACCAGCCGAACTTTTAGAGGATAGATGCAAACCAATAGGGGAAGAGTTGAGAGCTCTCCGCTCGAGCACGTTCCCAGTAGCCATTCCAAACGAAGCCGCTGACACAGCGAGCGGAGTTGAGCGTGAGTTCTGTGTACCATACGTCTTCCGGTGGGCCAAAAAGTGCACTACGTGCTCCCTCACGGGACGTGTAAGGGTGAATATGCAATGAAAGGGAGGCGCGAGGTTATCACGCCGTCCCAACCTGCGATCTTGCTGATCGGACGCAAAAGGAGAACTTTATTATTGCGTATATCCTAAAATCTACCGATCACCTAATATCAACCAATCAACTCTACCCATCCTGATATGCTCCATCGACCAATCAACCTGATATATCACCCTCCTGTCGCTTGCCATCGTTTACTTGTACCCTGCGTCGCTTCTGCTCCGGATGGCCCGTCCAAGCTCGCGACAGTTGTCCCCAAGATATTCGATACGCTTCTCCACACTTTCACCAGGAGGGCTGGAGCTCTGCCATTGATGGACATAGACAACAGATCGATGAATGACTTCTTTTCCACTGTCTCCAATGACAAATCCAAGTCAGCAATGACTTAGTCCTAAGATTGACGCTGTTCAATTCTTCTTTGACAGACATATGAGTCTTGACCACACTCTGAGCCTCTGCTTGGGGACCTTGGGAAAATCGATCGGATCGTTCCGATCAGACTCCAAGTCGTTTTCATCTTTAATTTTCTTTTCATCAAAACATTCATTTAAATGCATAGGATCAAAAAAAAGTCCTGATCCTATGCATTTAAATGAATGTTTTGATGAAAAGAAAATTAAAGATAAAAACGATTTCCGATGTTTCCATTCTGGTCCTTTTTAAGGCGAAAGAATATAGAGACATGTCGCCTGCAGGATTGTCGGTACCTTCATTGGTGATTTTGCGCTCCTGTATCAGATGTCTGTTGATGTTGCTCTGTCTTGCCTGTCCTTTGACAAGGAACTCCTTCCAACAAGACTTGGAGACAAGACATCTCTATGTGTTGTCCAAAATTCCATTTTTGTTCTCTCGCTTTACCAATGCCACAAGATCGAGATGTGGCTGGTTTTCTGCTTTTTTTCGAGTTTATTATACTGCCATCGACATCACTTCTTGCTTTTATTATTCCTGTGCTTAGTTTACTAACACTGTCCGATGGGTATATTTCTTGTGACTGGCTGTCCATGGTTGTTTTTGTTAACTTACTCGATGCTGGCGGGAGATTTTTAACGCAATAGAACGAACCAGATATACTTGGTGTATTGTTCTTAATTCCGATGTCGAATGTCGATTTATTTCAAGAAAAGACTAAGCTGTGGTGGAGCGGCTGATCAAAGATTTTGACGCTTGATCAGGCGTTACCACGGCGCCCGGACTGCCGACTGACGAAGGGGGTCCTCCGGTTGTCTCTTGATTGCTTGTGTTCCTGCTCACCTTGTGTACCCGACGGCTTGGGCGTGGGTCGCTCTCTAGGTGGCGGGGATGGCACGCTGCAATTCATTGTTGCAAGATTAAGTTGACTTGTGATGAAGCGACTGCTGCGATCAGGCTGGATCAGGCGCAATCAAGCTTGAATAAGGCGTGATCAGGGTTGATCAGCAGTGATCAGGCTTGATCAGGTACTAAAAGTCGTTGATCATCTGTGATCAGACTTGATCAGGCTTGATCAGGTGCTAAAAGTCGATGATCAGGACCGCCGGCCTTTGATCAGGGGGTGATCAAGGGCGATCGGAGTCAATAGTCGAAAATCAGATCGTGATCGACCTGATCGGCCTGATCGGTCTGATCGGTCTGATCGGTTTAGTCGATCAGGCACTAGTTGGCGCGAGTTGCGAGCAGATGAACGCGGGTCGCAAGTTGCAGAGTGTCGATCAGGTGTTGATCGGCGAAGGGAGTACTTGATCAGGCAGTGGAAGTCTTCACTGCCCAATCATGGAGCCTATGGAGTCTTAAGCAGCAAAAAAAACACTCAAATATATGTATCCCTAGCTAGACTTTACGAGGGAGGGTAATTTCACTAAATCCACCTAGAGTTTCCGTGAGGCGCTAACATCAGTCGAGCTCTAGGGGACAAACGTGAACCAAAGGGGAAGAGGTGAGAGCGCACTACTCAATCACGTTCCCAAAGACCAAAAACATTGACAGAAGAACCGCTGTCACAGCGGGCGGAGTTGCGGGGCGAGTTCTCACACTCTACGCCTACCGTTGGACCAAAAACGCACTAAGTGCTCCCGCCCGGAACGCAGAGGTATATATTAATAAGGGAGGTGCAAAGGTGTCGTCCTGAAACGATCTGCTCGATCGTACGCAAAAGGAGAACTTTATTATCGCTTAAATCCTAAGAACTACCAATTACCTAGTATCCGCCAATCAGAACTACCCATTCGAGCGTCCTCCGTCGGCCAGTCGACCTGATTTATCCGTTGTTCGTCGGTGTTCGTTGCTGTTCGTTAGGTACCTGTACGTAATCACCCCATCTCACAATGTCCCGGCTATGCCCTGTCTATGTGCACCGCAGTTGTACGTGCAACCGTACACACCGTGGTACACACAAACGTACACGATTACGCACCCAATTTGTGTCCGCAGCCACACCCCTAATTAGGCCCACAATTAAGCCCTCAATTAGGCCCAAGTTTATAGACCACTTTACCACAGCCGCCCCTGAGCCTCGTCCCAGACGTACAGAGGTTGGGGCGAGGGTCGATCATTCCGTTGATTACCGTAGATCATGCAACCGTTGATTGTGTTGTCCACACCCATTAATCATGGTCTTACCGATCAGGCGATCAGCACCCATCAATCTGCCCTTTCTCCCGTCGATCAGGTCACAATCGATCAGTCCGTTACCGTTGAGTGGTACGCCCCTCGTGATCAGGCCTTCATCCTCCACCAACCGTGACATCAGCGATCAAGCTCACTCGATCAAGCATTTCTGCATTTCCACCATGCATTCCACCATGCAAGCAATAACGGACGGCACCCCCGCGACTACCACCAACGCTCCTGCCTTAGATCGGGCCGCGGCTGATCAGGCGATCGCCGCGATCAATCAGGCTTACAGCCTGCAGGAGACACTCTGTGCACGCGATGAGCGGATCGTCGTGTTATCCAACTCGCTCGCGATCAGCTAAGACACTATCGCGATGCTTCGACAGCAGCTTGCTCGTACAAACCGCAATATGGTGGACCGGGAGCCAAGATCGAGCAGGCCGCCCTTAAGCAACTTGTGCCACTGCGTGATTTCGTTGACACTGCAGTGAACGATCTCAAGTCCAAGTTGAAGACCGCCGAAAAAACCATAGCCTATCAAGAGAAACCCCATGGTCGATCACCGCGCCCAGATCCGCGATCTCGAGATCAGTCGTGATCGCGATCGCTATCTGCGATCGGCGCATGAAGATACTATTGCTGATCATGCTCAAGAGCTGGATCAACTTCAGCGGCGCATGGACATGTTACAAGAAGAATACAATCAGGCTGCTTCCAAGAATTAGCGCTTGTTCAACAGGCGTTCAAACTCAACACAGAGATTGACAGACGCAAAGATCAATGCTATCACCTCCGGAAGAAGAAAAAAAACCAAACTCATGCAGATGGACGACTATACCGCCATCATAGCCCGGACGCAGGTGATATGTGAGCGGTTCGAGGGAGTGTCAGACCTCAAGGCTGAGCTGGATGATTTACACGCCGCATATTCCCAGCTGGAGGAGCTTTCCGCCACGCAGTGCCGCTTCGATAAAGTTTCTGCATATCGCGACACGCTGCGCAATCAGCTGCGACAGGCGCAAGACGAATTTATGCAATTGCGCTCGTTCCCTCGGACCTTCAGGCCCAGTTGTCTGGTATGTCACTACAGATGCAGGTCGCACAGGTTGCCCGCAGCCCTCTTGCAGGTCCTAATCAGGCTGCATCGCCTGTTGGCCTTCCCGCTGATTTTCCAGACGGATCGATCAGCCGCGTCGCTCCTCCGTCTAAAAGACGCATTCAACGTTCCCGATCTTCACCTCGGTCCAAGCGGCCACGCCTCCTTTCTCCCATTTATGAGGCGACGTCGGAGGACGATGATCCTCCATGTCCTGGTCAGGACTATGAAGGTGGGGTCCCTGACCCGGTCGCTTCCATTCCATCTACTCAAACAATTAGCGAATTCGGGAGCGAGGATTTGCCTGATCAAGGCTCTGCCGGGTCCCTTTTTCCTCGTAGGGGTGATTTCAAGTTTTTGATCGCGGTACCTGATGATGCCACAGACGCCGACATCCTGACGTGTACTCCAAGTCAACTCAGTGGTTTCGATCTGCGTAGCGTTAGGGCTCAAGTGGTCTTTGAATCCTTGACCCGCCCCGAAGGATGGTTGTTCCCAGCCTCCACGCACGCCCCTCCGACTGATCAGTGGTTTTGTCACTTGATCACCCAGCCGGAGATAGAGTGGTTATATTCCCAACGCCCCTGGGAAATTTTCACGACCATGCTGACACCCATTTCTTTCCGCTCGGTCGGCTGGTTTGCCGACTTTAAAGCGAAGTACCGGTTGTTTCTTAATCATCACGCATTGGCGATCTGGGAGTCGAAGCATTATCTCTTCATAGAGAAAAGTCTGCGCGAGACCGATGCCTTCTTTCGGGACTACTACAACGATCGACGTCAGCGCAGAAGTCGTGCCGGAGCAACATGGAAGAGAATTGTGGAGTTTGTCCTGCAGGGATGATCGACTGGAAGTGTGATCTCGACATTTTCCTGGACCCGTCGATCACCCATTGTGCTCGAAACCGTCCCGTGAAGTTTGTCCCGGCCGACGATGGGGCGTCGTACCCCGGGTTTCTATCGGACCCGCCACCTCGGACCCTATCACGCGCTGAACGAAGTCGATGACTTTTAACCTTGGCGGATCCAATATCGTCGTTATCCTGACGATCACCCGGGCCGGAAAATCCCCCGTATCCGCCGTAATTTTTACGGGTCTGATTTGTCGTCTGGTCACTTCTCTTTAATCAATAAACACTCTTGCTTATACCATTTCTAACTGTTGCTTCGTTACTTCTCAATGCATAATATAAGTCGGTATTCTGTCGGCTCATCTGCCGTTAATCCATCACCATACCTCGCAATATCCACAGTAAATACACCACTTCAAGTCATTCATCATTTTTTCATCCATTGTGAGTTTCATCAATCATTTTCTTCAATCGGAGGTTCTTTGATCATAATCCCACGATCCGTTCGTCGGTCACGCATTAGTTGGACTATTCGTCCACTTGCATTACGTCAAACCGATGTCTGTTGACCATCTTCCTTTCGAAATCCTTGATCAGAGCATCACAGTTCAAATCTGCCTCGTCTACCCACGACGGCTCAGCATAACCTTTCCAGTAGACTTGGTATTCGCGTAACGTTCTTCCATACCTAGTCTTTCGACCAGATCGGACATCGGTGATACGATCAGCTTCAAATTCATCTGGGTCTAGCGTCCTTTCCCAGCTGTCTTCGGGTAGCAAAGCTTCGTCGAAGTCAAAACGATCTTCTACTCCGGCTGTTAGCACAGCAGTAGGGCGATCTGGAAACTACTTGACCAATTTCAACTTGTACAGGTGCACCACTGGGAACATGCGATAATCGGTGCCAGCTGTAACCAAACTCGCCGCATTATCACCGATTACCTCATCGACTCTGAAGGGTCCATGCCACATGTGCGCCAGTTTCTTCGCCAACCCTTCTTTTACCCGATCAAGATATAACCAGACCCTCGATCCAGCTTCGATCTTGTGCGGCGTCACTTGGTCATTGTGCTTCTCAGCTCGCTCAGCCATCGCTTGATGCAATTGAGTGCTCACTTGACCACGGGCGTAACGGTAGTCTTTCTGCAACTTATATCTCCACCGGCAAGAATCCCGGTCTTTACGCCGAATTCCGCCCAGTTGCAATGTCGATTCCAACGATGATCGTAGGTCCCACCCATACGCCAAATAAAATGGTGTTTCATCACGAATGAGATCAGGGGTCGAGTTCAGCGCGAATACCAGTCGCTCTGCGTACGAGCTCCAATCCTTCTGGCGGACATCTGATACATACATCTTGATTGCCCTTGTAATCGTCTGCACCGTCCTTTCCGCCTTGCCATTCGCCTGTGGACGGTATGTCATACTGGCGCTCTGTCGCTGTCCCACGATCTCGTTGAACGCACGAAATACTTCCGACATAAAACCGGGCTCCCGATCATGCCTGATCGCCTCACTAGCCCCAAATCGTCGAAACACACATTCTTCATAATTTTCGGCGACTTTCTGCGCTATGCGGGACGATCCAGGTTTCGCGATCACCATACCCGTGAACAGATCCGTCCAAATCAGCAGTTCCGTATGTCCATCCGTTGATCGGGGTAGTGACGGGATATGATCCATGGCTATCACTTGGAACGGGTACGTGGCCTCGATATTCCCCGGCGACATGCCCTTGATCGTAGGTTTGTCCTTCCCCGTCTCGCAATCTACGCAGTGTCAAACAAATCTTTGTACGCTTCGAAATAGAACACGCCAATGAAAGTATCGTCTGATCCGCTGATATGTCCGCCCTATACCTTGGTGTCCTCCTTCCAAGCTCACATGATAATGGTGGAGGACATCCGCATGTAGGGTCTCGGGTAAGAACAGCTTGATCTGAGAGCGTCGATCGTCTTGATCATCTTGATCGTTGCTGGCTTTTCCTTTGGCCATATTTCCACAGTAAATCAACAATACTTGTTTATCGACATCGTAGTTGTCGGCAATTTTCGCGCAATCCTTTACCTCGTCTGTGCTTAATTGTGAGACGTCACCGTACAAGTAACTTCGCAAATCATGAATTCATTTCTCTTCGTCTTGCGCCTTTTTCACACGTTCCGACCTCATCCCTTTTATGGATATATCGGGCCACGTTGACGGTCGCGGTTGACGGAGGTTACGTGATCGTGTCGCCACCAGCAATTGTGGTACCGTGGGATCTTCCTTCCACGTGATCACTTCTGACAATCTGTTGAGATCGGCCAATTTTTCCAACTGTTTCTCGTCATTGACCTCGCATCTTGTTCCACCCTGCATGGCCATAGTGGTGATATGATCTGCACTCTTGTTCCACTCTCCTTTGACGTGAAACAGATCGTGATCAGTCCATTCTCGAAGGAGTTTAAGCGCACGCTGTTGCAACACTTGCAATCGCGGAGCTTTACACTCTATTTCACCGCGCATTTGCCTTATCACCAAATTCGAGTCTCCACACACGATCATACTTCCTTTGGGGTATCGCGAAAGTAAATCCAAACTTAAGAGCAATCCATGGTATTCATCTTCATTCACTGTGATATCAGGTGCATGATCAGCAACCGCGATCATAATCTTCCACTCCGGTAATTTCCACACGATAGCGCCAAACGCACCCACACGTCGCTTGACACTTGCAAATCCATCGAAACTGATCACGTAGAGTTCTTCACCTTTCTCAACCGTAGGGGGTGGTACTTCAATCATCTGCCGCGGTTGCTTTTTCGGTGCGATCGCGATCAGTGCTTCATCAATTTCGGTGCGAGGGGTGATAATTGCGGCTAACGCCCCTAGTACCTCCTCTTCTCCATGCACACATTTCTTGATCTCCAAGTCCCATTGTGACAAGATCGCAGCCCATCTTCCAAATCGTCCGTCTAGCCCGTTGGATGTTAATAACCACTTCAACGAGGATCGACGTGACAGGACAGTGATCGTCTTTCCGACCTTCATTATAAACTAGACGTCCAGAGCTCGCAGAAGAGCCAAAACTTCGTTTTCGACGGGGCTGTAATTCAACGCTCTTCATTGTCCGGATAGCGAATGCGACGGGACAATACACTTGATAATGTTCTTGTACCAGCGCGGCAGATACTGCCCATTTGCTGGCGTAAACCACGATCACCGGCGATTTGGTCTGATAAAAATGGTGCAGGGTTGGGGCTGACGCAATCTTCGCTTTCAGCATACTGAATACCACTTTCGCCCTGATCAGTCGATCGTCTTTAGGATCCGAACCCTCCTTGATCAATGATCGGCTCATCAACTCTTTATAATCTATATCTCTTAATTCGTAGAGCACAGCGGCATAGATCGCGAAGTCTTCAATAAATCGACGGTAGTAGTTCAAACTTCCCAAAAACGATTGCATAGCACGTAATGTAACAGGAAAAGGCAAATCGATCAAATCATCCAATTTTTTTTGGATTTGTTTCCAAACCGCGGATATAAACATGATGCCCTAAATAAGGAGCTTCACTTCGCCCCCAGTACGATTTAGCCACGCTGATCGACAAGTTTCATTGATCGCACTTTTCCAACAAATGTCGCACTTTATCACATAAGGAAGTCCATGTAGGTGCAGGGATCAAAATATCATCGATATATGACCGCCGCTGCAGCACAAACGGGACCGGTGTCTGGTCAGGCTCTCCCACAGTAAATACATCAGCCGATTCGTCGGCACCGTCCTTAACCTTGAGATGACCGTATAATGCATTATCGATCAACCGCTGGTAGATTTTCAGAGCATTCTTTAGGCCAAAGGGCATCCTATTCCATTCAAACAATCCAAACGGAGTGACAAACGCCAAAATCTGACGTGCTCGATCGGTCATAGACACGACCCAGAAACCACTCGCCATATCCAAAGAGCAAAACCACAACGCTTTATCCAAATCTTCGAGTAGATCAGAGATCAAGAGCATTGGGTATACCATCAAACGCGTGAGTTGATTCACCGCGCGATAGTCGATACATAAGCGAATATCCACCCCATTTTTCTTCACGATGATCACTATAGGTGATGCCCAGGGTGACGTAGACGGCTGGATGATATTGATAGCCAATAGTCCCTTGATCAAGGCCGATAACTTCTCGCGAAATTGCGGAGCCACCTTTCGACACTTTTGAGTGATCGGGAGCGCATTGCCTACATCGATATCGCTAACCACTCCACGTGCAGCAGGAGGTAGCGCGTTCCCTTTCCCGATCAGCAGATGTTTCTTCGACCAAATTATATAGCGAAGCTGATTAATTTCTTCTGCGTGTTGACCAAGGGATCATCGACTTGCAAATAGTCCTTAGTTAATTCTTCGGTGATTGCGGAAACTTCAGGCAACGTAGCGAGCTGCTTCTCCAGTTCTTCCACATACAAATCTCCGCCTTCATGGTAGCAAACTTGATCATCGATAGGAATTACACCAAATTTGCTATGATCGGCTGAGACGGGGTGATCACACATATCTTGACCAGGCGTATCTCTTGTCACAGGTTGTTCAACTCAATGATCCAAGGTCGGACCTTTCACCCTCGGCTGCTGATCGCACCACTCTTGCACCTCTTGCACCTTCTGCGACCCTCCGGTTACCAATGCCACAGATGTGACGATCGGGTCCGTAGGTCGTACTAAAATACTTCGAGGAGTAGGATACTCCTTCTTCTCGACTAGGGGACCTTGATCGACACTTTCTTGATCGTCGTATATAGAATCAGTAGACTCTTGATAGGCGAGATTTTGCCACTCTTTATAGCGGTTTGACCCCATCGAAACAAATCCAGGGCGACGGGGCACGTCATCTTTGTTCATCCAGATACCTAAAATCGTATCGTCTTGCACAATGATAGGATGATCAACGACGTTCGTAACGCGCAGATATCGTAAATTACCCACGCCCCTAGTGATAGTGGGGACCCTATCTTTTCCACGAGTAATCCACAACTTTCGATATCGCTGATCACGAATCCGAACCTCAGCAGATCGACCTACTGGGATCTGTTCGTACTGATCAAGTTTCATGTAGTTTCCACTCGATCCGTACAACTGTCGACGTCCTTCTAATGGGATGATCACATCATCAGGCAGACTTAGTGCACCATGGGCGACGTCTAATCGAACACCAGCTGGTATCATAAAATCCATACCTAAATATAGCATCTTGACCAACAAGTTTGCCCACCCATGCATGGCAATAATAAACCAACGATCCCGCTAACGTAATCTTGATTTTAGTGCGCCCTTCTGTGAGGTATGCACTTTCTCCAATGCCGACACATTCTTGTGTTTGACTCGTGTCGATCTGACAACTCACCTTACGGCAAAGGTTGAGTCGATTATCGACACTTCGGCACCAGAATCAAATAACAACGTGGCACGTTCGTTATTAATTTTACCGCTTGCCTTGGTTTGTTTAAACCATTTCCTTGGCGAGTGGTGCTTCCAATATCCACGTGATTCACCCGGAAGTAGACCAACTTCCATGATCACCGGGGACCGAGAAAACTCATCAATACGGAAATTAGCCAAATGTGGTAAATCAGGCTGATCAAATTTTTCATTATATCTTTCTGCTGCTTGATCAGCCCTCTTCTTATCCACAGATATGCAAAAATACACAAAACAGAACGCTCGTCTCGTACCAGATTCCAATATGGCGAGCGTCCTAGTTTAACAGGTCACCGGCTTCCTTGGGCAACATTCCAGCATGCTTGGTGGGGTTGTACCACTGGCGGATGCGATTGTAAAATTCTTCCATAGGGTACTTGCCCGCATCGTGAACTTCGCCGCATGTTCGGAAGACGTACAAGCATTGATCGGTCGGATTTCCCTTCTTGCCACACTTCAGAAAGGTCAGGCGCTTCCAGCAACGTAAATTATCGTGCCTGATCGATCCACAATGACTGCTATTCTTCATCGCCCTTGATCAACTGCACTTGAATCACTTCGTTTGCCCGATCGGGACTCACCAGGTTGATCATGCGCCCCTGGTTGATCGCGCATAGCAGCAATCATGTAACGGCGCTGATCACCATCACTTCCACTTCCTGTCGTCGGCACTTAATTCTTCACTCCCAGACGTCACCCTGATCGCGCGTACTGCTTTGGGCTTCCTCGCCGGGGCAGGTGCCCGATCGTCGCAGAATTTCCGGCGTAATCGGCTGGGGCCTACCGCCGCTGTTGGATGGCACCACTTATTGCGTGCATATGCCCGCAGCGTCTCTTCCAGATAGCGTTATCCAACCTCAGAAGTGCCAGTTGATCAGCGAGTTCGCGATTGACCAATGTATCCAGAAATGTTGAACATGCTCGCGTAAGATCGTAGGTTATCCGCCCCCTGATCGGCAACTTGGCTCGCAGTCACGCCACATTCAACCGATGCGGATACTCAATAGGAGTTTCATCCGATCGTTGCTTCGTGTAATAATACTGGTGTGATGCCTATTGACCACTTCCACAGTATTTAACTTCAAACTCATCCACGAGACTTTTCCAACTTGATCGAGTACCTCTACTCAGCTGGCGATGCCAATTGCGCGCTGGTCCTTTTAGTAGATCGCACAGGATCAAAAAATTTTCATGATAGGAAGCTTGATAAAGCATAAATGCCTACTTGAGGCGACTAATCCAATTCGGCGCTTGATCTTAATCTCCTTCTTTCCCTGAAAATTCCTTCAAATCACTAATCGCGGACATCCGGATCCTGGGAATCGGCTGTTGATCAGGCATCCCAGTATACGCGGACGCAACTGTGGCTCGTCGAGGCAGTGTGATCGGCTCATCTGGATCATTATACTCACTCTGGGATCGTTGATCATGGAACGAATACAAGGATTCCATGTCAACGTCCTTGACCGTCGTCGATCTTCTTGGTTTCGACTGCTGATCACGAAGCAAATGCACGGACCCCATGTCGATATCCTTGATCGACGCAGTTCTTCATGGCCTTAGCTGGCGGTTTTTTGTGCCAACGACTCCAGGTGTCAACTTGCTTCTTTCCTCAGCCAAAAACTTCTCCATAGCCTTGTCAAAAAATGTCTGCTGCTGTGGACCTTGCGATACTTGATCATCTTCTACCTTGATCGATTGAGGTTCCGTCTTGAAAACCGAAAACTTGGATTCATCTTTCTGGCAAACTGTCATCCTGGTGACCTTGGGCTCTATACTTCCGGCACTACTCGACTCCACTTCAGGTTCATCGCCTTCGGCAGGGGAAGATTCGTAACACGATGATCCTGTGTGTTCTGCCACGTTTATGAACGGGCCCGCTTCAATTTTGGGCGGAGAACTAAGGGGTTCCTCCATATTATATCGGCCCACGATAGGTACAACCACCTCGTATAGTCGACGTGTAGAGCATCCCTGATATCTCCTAGGTCCTGAACGAACATTTCTTCGGCATCGTAGGCGCTTGTCGACAGACCCGCTTGCCTGATCAGGCGTATTAGCCCTAACACCAGCCGAAGCTTGTCATTCCAATTCGTCAGAGGTCGATCAACCGGTCCTTCCAGTTCTCCGCTGATCGTGACCCCGAGGAGGTTCATGATCGCTTTCTTCAATAAGAAATTTTACAATTCTCATTTGTAAACCTTTCGGTAAAACGTTTTCACCAGGTCCAATTCCGTTGGTGGCGTAATTGATCGACTTTCGTCGCTCTCCGACCCAGGTGCCTTTAGCAACGCCTTCGGCTGGTCAGTCTTGTAATACTTCACCACCGGATCCCAATTTGGATCCTTATACGCACATACAATTGGCGGATCATAACTTGCGTTATGATCCGCATGGGCTCCAGAAGGAGCCTCTGGAGGTGGTTGAAGCTTCTCCTCCTTTATCTCATCAAGATACCTCCCCAGGTCCTGGTAATCAGCACTTCCTTTCTTCTTCAGACATGACGACGGCGAACTGCCTTCCGTCGTCACAACCACCTCCTCCTTTTCCACTTTTATCTTCACTTCTGCTTCCGCTTCATTTTTCACGTCCGCATCAGCGCCATCTTGCGTAGAATCGCGGTGATATCCCGCTTCGCCCAAAGATCCGGGCACGCGCACCATTGTGGTGGAGCGGCTGATCAAAGTAATTGACGCTTGACCAGGCGTTACCACGGCGCCCGGACTGCCGACTGACGAAGAGGGTCCTCCGGTTGTCTCTTGATTGCTTGTGTTCCTGCTCACCTTGTGTACCCGACGGCTTGGGCGTGGGTCGCTCTCTAGGTGGCGGGGATGGCACGCTGCAATTCATTGTTGCAAGATTAAGTTGACTTGTGATGAAGCGACTGCTGCGATCAGGCTGGATCAGACGCAATCAAGCTTGAATAAGGCGTGATCAGGGTTGATCAGCAGTGATCAGGCTTGATCAGGTACTAAAAGTCGTTGATCATCTGTGATCAGACTTGATCAGGCTTGATCAGGTGCTAAAAGTCGATGATCAGGACCGCCGGCCTTTGATCAGGGGGTGATCAAGGGCGATCGGAGTCAATAGTCAAAAATCAGATCGTGATCGACCTCATCGGCCTGATCGGTCTGATCGGTCTGATCGGTTTAGTCGATCAGGCACTAGTTGGCGCGAGTTGCGAGCAGATGAACGCTGGTCGCAAGTTGCAGAGTGTCGATCAGGTGTTGATCGGCGAAGGGAGTACTTGATCAGGCAGTGGAAGTCTTTACTGCCCGATCATGGAGCCTCTGGAGTCTTAAGCAGCAAAAAAAACACTCAAATATATGTATTCCTAGCTAGCCTTTACGAGGGAGGGTAATTTCACTAAATCCACCCAGAGTTCCCGTGAGGCGCTTACAGCAGTCGAGCTCTAGGGGACAAACGTGAACCAAAGGCGAAGAGGTGAGAGCGCACTGCTCAATCACGTTCCCAAAGACCAAAAACATTGACAGAAGAACCGCTGTCACAGCGGGCGGAGTTGCGGGGCGAGTTCTCACACTCTACGCCTACCGTTGGACCAAAGACGCACTAAGTGCTCCCGCCCGGAACGCAGAGGTATATATTAATAAGGGAGGCGCAAAGGTGTCGTCCTGAAACGATCTGCTCGATCGTACGCAAAAGGAGAACTTTATTATCGCTTAAATCCTAAGAACTACCAATTACCTAGTATCCGCCAATCAGAACTACCCATTCGAGCGTCTTCCGTCGGCCAGTCGACCTGATTTATCCGTTGTTCGTCGGTGTTCGTTGCTGTTCGTTAGGTACCTGTACGTAATCACCCCATCTCACAATGTCCCGGCTATGCCCTGTCTATGTGCACCGCAGTTGTACGTGCAACCGTACACACCGTGGTACACACAAACGTACACGATTACGCACCCAATTTGTGTCCGCAGCCACACCCCTAATTAGGCCCACAATTAAGCCCTCAATTAGGCCCAATTTTATAGCCTACTGTGGTGGAGTCAAGTTCGAAATCGAAAACATTAGCATCGATAACCTGACTACCACCATCGCGCCCAGCCTTCCAACTTTCGGAGGGGGTACTCCGCGGACCACCACTTGGGATCTGGTCCAATCGTCCGCTGCAAGCAGACGACCGGTCGTCATCAGAACCCACTTGGTCCGATTGTTTAGTGTCCATCTCACCTTGTGTACCCGATGGAATGGGCTAGTTACACACTCGGTGGATCGGGATCGCAGATTGGATCGAAGTGGTCTTGAATATAGAAGACCGATCTGGGTAGGTATCTCTGGGGCGGAACTCTTCACCCCAGACACAAACAGACCCAAAACACTTCCAAGAGATAATTTCCAATAGGTCGATCGTCCAAACGATCAAGACCTTACCAATACGAAATAATAGAGGGTAGACCGACCGTTCCGGTCTAGCCCCTGACAAATACGAAATAAGACCAAAACCGGTCTAGTTTCCAACCAATATTAAATCAAGCCAATATGTCCGCGTAAAGACCCAATATGCTCGTGAGACTCCACAAACGATATCTCCACGCCAAGACCAATCCAGTGAATAGTACGTTCCAAACGTACTTGAGTTGAGGTGTTGAGATCGTCAAATCGTACTCTCGTCGAGGGACTTCCGGTGGGCCAAAGTGCGCGTGCGGCGCTTCCAGACTGGGTATAATAGGCGAGAGCAGATAATTCAACCCTCTGCCCCCAAACACTCCGCGGCGGGCGGAGGAGACTAGCGTACGAAAAGGGAAGAACGGCGACCCCTGGCTGTGGTGTGAACCAAGATCAATGGACATCTGCTTAGAAAAATCCTTTAACCAAAAGACTTCTTACTTGGAAAAACCACAACTAAAATATTACTACCCTATAGTCCCTAAATGTACCCCCACAAAAATATGTAAAATACCCAAAGTCGGGTGACTCACAAAAACTTGCGTTCTTGACACTTCTTGAGTCTGATAGGCTGAAAAGCCCCCCTGTTTAAGCCAATCCGAAATTAGACCAAATGCCTTGACGACACTTGACCAGATGTGTGCCAAATTTTGGGCACGCTTCTCCAAAGCCGCCCCCGAGTCAGACCGTCTCGCACAACGACAACGGTCTGACCTCATCCATCAAATTCAGTTAAACCTTGGTCATTCAAACTTTTCCGACATGGAGCAACCATCTTCTTCATCCGTTCCAGGTACTTGCACTGCTGGACTTGACCTTCTTGTATTTCCTTAACGACCGTTCTTGTAGGCACCTCGCATACCACGTCATCGCATGTCACTTCGCCCGTCCGGTCGGTCCGGTCTGGCAGTTCCCATCGTTCTACTGCACCTCAGACATCGGCAGGGCATCAGACCGGGACCGTCGCGCAGTTGCAAGACGCACTTGAAGAGATCGCACGTCTCCAGGAGCAGATTGCTCAACAGGCGACACAACGTAAACATGCATGTCCGGTCTTCACCTTGGACCTGTTCTAACCTTCGTTTGTCTTCAGCCCGTATACCTCCAGCCCGTTTACCTCCTGCCATCAGCAAGGCGATCAATGCCCTGCTTGCCGCCGATCGGCAGTCGAACACGCATGACCTCCAGCTGCGTCAGGTTTTGACTGGGCTCATAACCGCGCTCAACAAGCTGACCCGCTTGGAAGCTCATCAGCTTCATCTCCGGGAGCAGCATGTGTTGGTCCAACAGCAGCAAGTGGAAGGCCTGCTGGACCAGACCACGCTGAGTGTTCAAAGCGACGATCTCGAGAGGCGTCTCACCGAGCTCTGAATTTCGATTCGAGACCAGACCGAGAAGGTCCGGTCTTGTGAACGCAAGTCGAACGATTGGACGCAGGCAGAGAACGGTCGTTGGGCGGTATTGAGAGAATGTCATCAGCGCTTGGTTGACCTGTTGCGTCCTCGTCGGCATCCGGTTGCTGCCTCCAGCGTAGACCGGTCTGCGTCGGCCGCCTTGGTGGACCTACACCGGGACCAAGACCAAGGCCGTTCATTGGCCGAAATTCTCCAGCCCGAAATTCCACACAAATCAAAGAAGCGCGCGGACGCGCCGGGTAGCTCGAGGGCGCGGGTCATAGCGCGCGACCCTGAACTCGAAGGGAAGCGTGCGGTGTCCCATAAGCGAGCCAAGACGCAGGCGCTTCTCATGGGTCCAAGCTCGGACGAGGATGACGACAGTAACGTCGCCAAAAATTAAGCGCCCTCGACCGCCGGTTCTGACCGTGCCAAGTATTCAGATGTCTCGTCCTGGGATGACTCCGGCGAAGACTCCGGTGATTCGGAGTTTGCTGTCCCCATCCCAACCAAGTCGCGAGCAAGTCCACATGAAAGTTTTGTTCAAGTTGCATCGACTTCGGAGCAAACCAAGAAGACCGGTCCGCATGGTGGCGTTCCACCACCTCATGCGTCGACAAAGTCAACACCTACGGTCTTTCCTGGGACTTCCAAGCTCCACAAGATGCTTTGTTGGCCAACGTGGCAATCGACAGTTCTTCCCTTCCGCCACGAACGCGTGAGGATACTTTGCCGTGGTCGCCAGGGCAGATCGGTTGTTTACGCCGGTCCACCCTGACCAAGCAGCTCCTGGCCAGGTCTTTCTCTCGTCCAGACCATTGGCTTTTCCCGCCGGCGAAGAAAGTTCCTGCCGCGTCGGAATGGCGGCCGGACTTGATCACGTCGGCACAGATCTCCCGCTTGTACGCTGACGAGCCGTGGACGATTTTCGAGCATCACAAGCTGGGGTTCATCTTCCACTCGACTCCGTGGGCCGATGCTTTCATGAGTCGGGTGAAATGTTTTAACAAGACTCACGCTCAAGCCATCTGGGAGGCATCCCACTATCTGGTGCTTCCCCCGGAACGAGTTCGGCAAGACCCTGGCTTGGCGAACATCCAGAACAAGCGCAAGCGGCGTCGGATCAGAGCGGGTGAGGCCTGGCAGTCCCTGTGCCAATAAGTTTTGGACGGGATGCTGTCCCACGAGTGCGACGTCGATGTGTTCTTATATCCAGTTGTACTTCATATGCCGCGGCGTCGCTTCGAGAAGACCCGGCTGCTGGCTGAAGGTGGCACATGGTACCCCGGTCTTGGGTGCACTACACCGGTCTTGGACCTCAAGGATGCTTTGATCCAACTAGACCAACAAGAACCTTGGCGTAACCAGTACCAGGAACAAGTTGAAAAGCATCCGTCGTTGACCATCGGCCGTCTGTGGGGTGATGACGAGTGAGGTCGTAAGTAGTCGACCAGATAACACTTAATATATATCATCGTTCTTTTTCAAATGTTCAGTCATCAAATCACTTGAGCTAATTCCACCACTTTCTCCAGAGTTGCACTAGACACGTTATCACCAACCGTTCCACTTACATCGTGAGAAAACAATCCACGTTCGTCACTCCACTATTCCAATTTTTCACATATTCACGATACACAATACACGAGGCACAAGACCTTCCACCTCTTCACACCGGTCGGAAGAACGATGCTACTGCATGTCTTGGTCTTGGTCTTCATGGGTCTGCATCACTGCGAAACGGTTCCGACTAACTCGGTCCCGTTCGAATTCTCGTAGTAGTGCTCCACAGTTCATGTCAGACTCATCGATCCAAGCAAGTTGTTTCATTATGGTCCTTCCATCGGACCAGATATTCTCGGTGGGTCCGGCCGAACCTGGTCTTCTTGACCGATCGGACATCTAAGACCTTTTCCACTTCAAATTAGTCCTTCTCCAGCGGTCGTTCCCAACTGTCCTCCGGCAGTAATGCTTCATCGAAATCAAACCGTTCTGCCTCGTCTACTAGACAGGGCATTTTCGGACGATCAGGAAATTCTCGGACCAGTTTAACTTGGACACATGTACGATCGGGAAGACCTTGTAGTCCGTGCCGGTTGTTACTAGACGGGCAGCGTGTTCACCAATAAGCTCGGCAACACAGAGAGGACCGTGCCACATGTGAGCCAGCTTCTTCGCATAGCCCTCCTTCACTCGGTCTAGGTACAACCATACCCTCGCTCCTGGTTCTATACCGTGGGGTTGGACCTGATCGTTGTTCCGGTCTGCCCGGTCTTGTGTAGCTTGACGTAACTTTTCGTTGACAATTTCTCTTGCATGCTGGTAATGTTTCTGGACCTGCATTCGCCAACGTCGAGCATCACGATCGCGGGTTCGAGTGCAGCCAATAGGTATCGCGGCTTCAAGAGTGGACCGGGGGTCCCATCCATACGCAAGGTAAAAAGGCGTTTCTCCTCGGACCCGATCGGTCGACGAGTTGAGTGCAAACACCAGCATTTCTGCGTATTCGTCCCAATCGCGCTGGGCTGGATCGACAACGTATCTTGATTGCTCTTGTAATAGTTTGTACCATACGTTCTGCCGATCCATTCGCTTGCGGACGATATGCCATCGTCGCGCTCTGTTTCTGGACCAGCATATTGTTAAACGACCGGAACACCTCGGCCATGAAACCGGGTTCTCGGTCGTGTCTGATGATCTCGCTGGCGCCGAACCTTCGGAACACGCATTTTTCGTAACTTTTGGTGATCTGCTCGGCAGACCGGGACGCACTTGCCTTCGCAATAACTAGACCGGTGAACAGGTCTACCCAGATCAACAACTCAGTATTGCCATATGTCGATTTAGGCAGCGACGGTATATGGTCCATCGCTATGACCTGGAAAGGGTAGGTAGCTTCGATATTTCCGGGCGATCACCCCTTGATTACCGTTCTACCCTTTCCGGTCTCGCAATCCGTACAACAACCCACATATTTCTGTACACTTCGGAAAAGACCTCTCCAGTGAAAGTGGGACCTGATCTTGTGATACGTTCTGCCTATGCCCTGATGTCCCCCTTCTAGACTCACATGGTAGTGATGGAGGACATCCGGCTGCAGCAACTCAGGTATCACCAATTTCGCCAATCGGTCCCGGTATGCACTGTCTTGGTCGGCATCGCGGCAGTAATATAGTAAACCATCTTCATCCGCTTCGTAACTGTCTTCGATCTTGGCACATTCTTTCGCTTGACCATTCGTCAACTTAGACAATTCACCGCGCAGGTAGGTCTTCAATTTCACAAACCATTCTTCTTCGTCCTGCCCCTTGAGGATCCGTTCTGACCTTAGACGTTGCACAACAGATTCACTCAACCGTTCCTTCGGGAACGGTTGGTGGGACTTCCGAGATTTCGGTCTAGTCGCGACCATCACATGCACCTGGTCCGGAGCGTTCTTGGGTCCGATCACCTCGGGGAGCCTGTTTATATTCATCAATTCATCAAGAACGGCCTCCTCGGTAGCCCCGGTCTGGTCCTGCATGGCCTTGGTCGCGAGGTATCCGGCACTTCTGTTCCAGTCCCGTTTCACGTGCAACAGCTCGTGGTTGGGACGGTCTTTCAATGCCTTCATTACCCGATCATTTAACGACCTCAGCCGTGGATCCTTGCAGTCGATCTCTCCGGTGATCTGCCTGATCACTAGGTTGGAGTCACCACATATGATGACTCGCCCCTTCTCTTGCGACGACAGCAGGTCCAGACATATAAGTAGACCTCGGTACTCCGCCTCGTTAACAGTAATATCCGGCGTGAAATCGGCAGCGGCTGCAACTATAGACCATTGTGGCAACTTCCACAATATGGCACTATAGGCGCCGACCTTCTTCTTCACGCTTGCTGATCCGTCACAACTTAAGACCAAGAGCTCTTCATCATGGTCGACGGTCGGTGGCGGTCTCGAAACTGACTGCCGAGGTTGCTTCCTCGGGGCAATCGCTATCAATGCCTCGTCCACTTCAGACCGAGGGGTGATACTGGCAGCTAATGTGCCCAATATCTCTTCCTCGCCCCCGGTGCACTTAACGACCTCGAGGGTCCACTGCGACAAGACCGCCGACCATCTTCCTAGACGTCCGTCCATCCCATTGGATGATAATAGCCAGGCCAAAGTAGACCGCCTTGACAGGACCTTTATATGTCGGCCGACCAGCAGGTTGTAACCCACATCCAGAATTCGCAGCAACGCCAGAACTTCTTTCTCGACAATTCCATAGTTCACTTCATTTGGCTTCAGCGTTCTGCTCGTGAACGTGACCGGATGGTACACACCATCATTATCTTGTACTATAGTGGCCGAAATGGCCCACTGACTATCATATACAATAATGGTCGGGACCTTTTCTGGATCGAAATGCTTCAAAATTGGTGCCGTCGCCATCTTCACCTTCAACATACCAAAAGCAAACTTTGCACGCTTCATATGGTCTTCGGCCTCCACTTGCGGACAATATGCAGCAAGACCAGAGTCGGCGCCCCCATGTAAAGTTGCCCGGTCCTCTCCGCGCAACATACGATAGTCCACTTCCCGGAGCTCATACAACACAGCCGCGTAGATAGCAAAATCTTCGATGAAGCGGCTGTAGTAGTTTAAACTTCCTAGGAAGGACTGCATTGCCTTCAGAGACTTGGGAAACGGGAGGTTGCTTAACGAATCCAGGTCCTTAGGATTAGCCTCTAGACCATTGTTCGAGATCATATGGTCTAAATAGGCGACCTTGGACATACCCCAAAAACTTTTCACGGCGCTGATAGATAGGTTCCAGCGGTCGCATATCTCCAACAATCGTTCAAACTTCTCGCACAGATCGTTCCATGACGAGGCAGGTATCAGAATGTCGTCGATGTACGACCGCCTCCCTAGAACGGACGGTCTTCTTTCCCGATCGGGTTCACCCTCTGTAAACACATCATAACTTTCGGCAGGGTCCCGATCGGTCTTGATTTTGAAGTGTCCGTACAGTGCTTTGTCTATCAACCTTTGATATATCTGGGGTGCGTTCTTCAGACCGAACGGCATACGGTTCCACTCGAAAAGACCAAACGGTGTCACAAATGCGGAAATCTCACGGGCTCGATCAGTCATCGAGACCACCCAAAATCCACTTGCCATATCTAGCGAACAATACCACAAGGTCTTGTCCAGGTCTTCCAACAAATCATTAATCAGCGGCATCGGGTACACCATAAGTTTAGTTAACCGATTTACCAGCCGATAGTCGATGCACAACCTAATGTCGACGCCGTTCTTCTTGATAACAATTACGATCGGCGAGGCCCATGGCGAAGTCGACGGTCTAATAATCTTGGTAGCCAACAGTCCTTTGATAAGATCAGAAAGCTTTTCCCGGTACTGTGGAGCCACGCGTCGACATCGCTAAGCAATCGGCTTGGCATCTCCAACGTCAATATCGCAAATCGCACCACGGGCTGCAGGTGGTAAGGCATTTCCCTTTCCGATCAGCAGATGTCTTTTCTTCCATATGATATTCTTCAACTGCTCGATATGGTCTGGACTGTTAAGGTCTTGATCACCCACTTGTAAATCATCCATTGTAACTTCTGGCGAGTCGGCAGACACTTCAGGGAGGGCTTCCATTTGGCTTTCCAGCTCCTGAACGTACTGTTCCCCGCCTTCACGTATACAGACTTGTTCATCTTCTGGGGTGATATCACCTAGACCATCTGGACCGGCTGAACGCCCCTGGTCTTGATCGACGGGCTGTCCTTCACTGATATCGGTCTGATTAGGAATACCGTCATGGTCCGACCTAGCAACTTCATATTCCCCTTCTTCCGTTTCTTTCTCCGCTGTCGCCTGGTCTTGTGCTGACACCACGTTGACTAGCCTCGGCTCGTCTACTTGATGGTCCACCGTTCCTGGTGACTGCGGCGCCTTTCTTCGGACCAACATATTTTTCGGGGTGACATAACTTGGTCTTTCCACTAAAGGTGAGGTATCCTCTTCCACCGACCCATCATCGCTGATAAGATCGGTGGTCGATTGGTACGCCAGGTTTTGCCACTCGACATACCGCCTCGATCCAATCGAGACGAACCCCATCTTCCTTGGTACCTTCCCTTCTGCTATCCACATGCCGACAATAGTGTTATTGTCCAGTGTCAGCGGCTTGTCACCGATATTGGTAACACGGACAAAATCACGTCGACCAGCACTCTTTACGAAGGTCGGGACCCACCGATCGCCCTTGGTCAACCACAACTTCCTCGAACGGAAACCTTTCTCGACCGGGGTATCGGCAGACCGACCAACTGGGATAGTGAGGTCTTGGTCCCACCGGAACAGATCGGTATACGAACCATACAGAGGTCTTTGACCAGCCAACTGGACCTGGACCTCATCCGGGAGCGTAAGCACTCCATGTGACAGGTCTAGGCGAATACCAGCTGGTACCATGAAATCCATTCCTAGTAAAGCGTCTTGACCGGCCAACTTGCCAACCCAAGCACTGAAAAAGTAGACCAGCGATCCCGACAAAGTAATTTTCACACGCGTTCTTCCTTCGGTCATATAAGAGTTTTCGCCGATCCCGACGCATTCTTGTCTCTGGTTATCGTCTATACGACATCCGACATTACGAGCAAAGGCGGAGTCGATTATCGATACTTCAGCTCCAGAGTAGAACAACATCGTCGCTTTCTGGTTATTAATCTTGCCACAGGATTTCGCCTGCTTGAACCATTTATCAGGCGCGTGATACTTCCGGTATCTGCGGGATTCTCCAGGCAGCAAGTCCAACTGCATAACCACCTTAGTCCGGAAGTACTCATCGGTTTTCAGACTGTAGACCAGATGGTCTCGGTCGACGCAATTTGGAATAGAACGTGTATTGTCGGTCTTATCCTCCTTGCCGACATATGCATAGATGTGAACCGTAGAACGATCGGCTCGATCCAGATTCCAACCTGGCGAGCGTTCTAGTTTAACATCTTTTCTGCGTCCGGCGGCAGCATCCCCGCGTGCTTGTCCGGCACGTACCACTTGCGCATCATGTAAAAAAAACTTCAATCTTGCATTGGCCGGCCTCGTGGATCTCTCCACATGACTTGCATACGAAGAGGCAGTGATCCGTCGGGTTGCCGCGTCTCTCGCACTTCTTGCACACCATCTTCTTCCAGCAGTTTGGACCATCATGTTTGCCGACCCACAGTGGGAGCACTTCTGACGAGGTCGGTCTGGATCGGACTTGCTTCCGTTCCTTCCCTTCCGGTCCACCTGGTCGGACTTCGACTTGGTCTTCGGGGCAGGTCCCGCAACATAGACGTAACGATACTGGTCTTCATACGATGACTCCTGGCTGGATGGACTTCCACTTTCCCCTTCCGATCCCGTGCTGTCTTCGGCTACGATCGCCTTGACCGCTCGGGTCGGTCTGGTCCTACGTCTCTTGACCGGATCGGTCTGGGTCTTGGAACGATAGCGACCTGATCCACCAGCGGTCTTCGCTCTCATACTACGCGACTGTTGTAACGTCCGCAGGGTCTGTTCGACTTCTCACGCATCCTTAAGACGCAGTAGAGTAAGCTGGTCCGCCAGTTCTTGATCGTCAAGGGTACTAATATAGTTACCCACATGTTCTAAGGCGGCACCGTTCGGCGGGTTATTCTCTATGATTGTTATGCCGGCGAAAAGTACAGCCACGTCCAACCGATGCAAATACTCGATCGGTGTTTCGTCGTCCCGCTTCTACAATAACCTTAACAAAATAACCGCTGACACAGCGGGTGGAGTTGAGGGTGAGTTAAAGCGTGACGACGCTTGCCCCTCTCTACCGCTACCTATAATGCCATATGGTGGTACTTACGGGTGCTTGAAAATCCGGAGTTACAATATTGACCTTCAAACTCCGCACATAACAGGTCTCAGTCAGACCGGACGCCCCGACCCAACTGTTGAATCCAGTTCTCAGCCGGTCCTTTTAACAAATCCCGGAAGATTAAACAACGTTCGCTTTTTGGGGTCTGGTCTCGCAGGAACGCAGACTTGACCCGACTGAACCAAGACCGGGCCTGGTCTTCATCAGCACCCTTGCCGGTGAAGTCCTTGAGGTCGTTCGTCGCGGCCATACGGATGCGCGGAATCGCAGCAGATCCAAAGTCGTAGGCAGTAGTGGAGGCTAGGTTAGCCTTGCTCACCTTGCCTGCGCCTGTACCATCTGACCCACCATGGTCGTCAAGACCGCCGACCGACTCCATATCACAGTCACTTGTCTTGCTTGGTCTACGCGGTCTTGCCGGTTGCGGCTTGCGCCTTCCCTTGCCAGTTGGTCTATCACTTCTAATAGGCTTATCCATAGATGTTACCGATTCCATATCCACATCTTTGCAAACATTGACACCTTGACAGGTAGACCGGTCTTGGACATGTGGGCGCATAGGTGGTCTAACCCGTTCTTCCATGAAAGGTTGCATCATCGTCTCAAACATGCTAGGACGTTGGCTGGAGTCATGGGCAACGTGTTGATACCCTCCTTTTGCGGAACTGAGGCCTGTGGGGCTTGCTGGAGCCAAGACTGGAAAGCAGCCCTTTGCTGCCGCATGTCCCTTTTTTGTTCAGACCGGGCATGGTCCACCTCCATGGTCATCCGCTCGACAACGGTCTCCAACTCTGATGAGCTGTTAGAAGCCGGTGGAGACTGGTAGATCGATTCATCATCGGAACCAATGTAAACAAGCTCTGTGGAGGCTTCGGCGACCTTGATTGCCGTGGTGGGAGTTGGGCGGCGAACCGCCCCCACCAGTGGCACCAAACGGTCGTGGAGGTCCGACATCGACGCCTCCAGTCTCCAAGCATCAAATTCAAACAATTTATTGATATCGGCGGTGTTCTGCATTTTAATGCCAACCTCCGCCAACATCGCCACCAAATTCTTGACGAGCAGTAATGGTCGATCACTCTTGATGGGCTCGGTAGTGGGACCGAGAAGACGGTCGGGGATATGGAGGTCCAACCCCCGAAAAAACTGGTTTTGGCGAACAAATCGCTTCAATTCAAAAACATAATACATCTTGTCCAGGTATTGTTCGGTGATAGCCTCATCTCCGACCTTCGACTTTTCTTCGAAGTCGTATTGGTCGGGTGGCATTCCAAACCCTTTTCTGGGCACCTTGGGGACTTTGGGGACTTTAGGGAGGTAGACCGGATCGTTCCAGGCAGCCTCCAAGTAATTTTCATCTTTTGGTTTTCCATCAATTTTTTCATTCATATACATAGGATCAGGACCTTGGTCCTGATCCTTTCCGGAACTATAGCAAGACCTGCTATAGTCCCGATCGGCTCCGGTGGGAGCCTTTTGGGGAGGAAAAAACTTATTAATCCCAATCTGGTCCTCCACCAGGCCGTATCGGACATCGCCATCTTTATCAACAACGAGAACGTAAGGCGATAGCCTTTCCTTACGTCCTCTCCAGAACGACTCCATATTCAAATCATTCAAATCTTCGAATCCAATTTTTGATGGAATATTAGCACGGTGATATCCACGATCACCATGTGATCCGGGCACGCGCACCATTGTGGTGGAGTCAAGTTCGAAATCGAAAACATTAGCATCGATAACCTGACTACCACCATCGCGCCCAGCCTTCCAACTTTCGGAGGGGGTACTCCGCGGACCACCACTCGAGATATGGTCCAATCGTCCGCTGCAAGCAGACGACCGGTCGTCATCAGAACCCACTTGGTCCGATTGTTTAGTGTCCATCTCACCTTGTGTACCCGATGGAATGGGCTAGTTACACACTCGGTGGATCGGGATCGCAGATTGGATCGAAGTGGTCTTGAATATAGAAGACCGATCTGGGTAGGTATCTCTGGGGCGGAACTCTTCACCCCAGACACAAACAGACCCAAAACACTTCCAAGAGATAATTTCCAATAGGTCGATCGTCCAAACGATCAAGACCTTACCAATACGAAATAATAGAGGGTAGACCGACCGTTCCGGTCTAGCCCCTGACCAATACGAAATAAGACCAAAACCGGTCTAGTTTCCAACCAATGTTAAAACAAGCCAATATGTCCGCGTAAAGACCCAATATGCTCGTGAGACTCCACAAACGATATCTCCACGCCAAGACCAATCCAGTGAATAGTACGTTCCAAACGTACTTGAGTTGAGGTGTTGAGATCGTCAAATCGTACTCCCGTCGAGGGACTTCCGGTGGGCCAAAGTGCCCGTGCGGCGCTTCCAGACTGGGTATAATAGGCGAGAGGGGATAATTCAACCCTCTGCCCCCAAACACTCCGCGGCGGGCGGAGGAGACTAGCGTACGAAAAGGGAAGAACGGCGACCCCTGGCTGTGGTATGAACCAAGACCAATGGACTTCTACTTAGAAAAATCCTGTAACCAAAAGACTTCTTACTTGGAAAAACCACAACTAAAATACTACTACCCTATAGTCCCTAAATGTACCCCCACAAAAATATGTAAAATACCCAAAGTAGGGTGACTCACAAAAACTTGCGTTCTTGACACTTCTTGAGTCTGATAGGCTGAAAAGCCCCCCTTGTTCAAGCCAATCCGAAATTAGACCAAATGCCTTGACGAAACTTGTCCAGAAGTGTGCCAAATTTTGGGCACGCTTCTCCACGCTACTTTACCACAGAGCCGCTATTTATACATCATAAATATATCATTAAACCGATATTACATTACGCTATTAAATAAACATTTAGGTGTATATTAATAAGATGATTCATTAATCACGAGGTCCTAGTGGTAACTACCTAGCTACCTTGGGGATGCGCGAATAGATTTTAAATCTATCGTCTTTACCATGCTATCGACGGAGTTGTCAATAATCTCTGTCGATCGTATTCCGATTTCCACCTAATAAACGACCTTTATTCGAAATATTTTGAAAATTATTACTTATTATTTTTAGTTTTGGTAATAAATTATTAATTGCTTGAAATAAAATTATGTTTTCGTTTTGTAATTTTTTTAAGTTAATTATTTTTTTTTACCTTTTTTAAAATATCAGGTCGGCCTTACGATAGCTGACCCGGCTTTGTTATCGGAGCTTGCCAAAATCAACCGGATTTCCGAGATGCTTAAGCTTGACTAGAAGTGAAATGAAACACACGAAGATGCTGGTGACCCATCAGTATGTCTGAGCGAATCTGTTAAGTCGGCTATTTAATACTTTTTTTACCAATATTCTGCGCACATGAAGCTGACCAATCCACAAGGGTGTAGAAGTATCATAGAATGTTTCCCATGGTGGAAAAGGCAGGGGTTCTAAGCAAGCAAGCAGAGTACAGTTCTTCCAGGTAACTCTTACGCCAACGTAGAAGCGGAATCCTCCAGGTGAACAGTTGACCCACAGATCAACCAACCGTCCGTTGATAACATATATACCATGAAAACCTGTTAATAACCAAAAAACGTACCATAAATACTATCCGATATTGAAAAAGAATTTTCAATATATTCATAGGGTTGAATTAAAGTAAAAAAAGCGAATAAAATCGTAATAATTAAGCTAAAAATATCATTTTTTTCTATCACCAAAAACAATAGAAATATGTGCCCAGGTAGTTGTAGCACCTGATGATAATAAAATTATCGTATTTAATAAAGGTATTTCCCAAGCATCAACAGTTTCAATTCCTAATGGTGGCGGATGTTTATCATATGGAACCATAACGAAGTGTGTGCTCGTGTGTACAGCTACGACAAGACTCAGGGGAAGCTGTGGTTTCAAGGAATATGGTCATCTGTATCCACTCACCGTACGAGATTGCGATGAGCTAAAGGTTGAAAGCAGGGGTGTGCGGTATTTACAATACCGTTACCGTATAGCGTGGGCGGCAAAGTCGGTAGAGTTTATACCGTACCACTACCGGCGCTACCAAAGTCGGTATCATCCCATACCTTTGGCGGGAAGTCGCGGTATCGTGACTGACGGTATTCACCGATTCTGGGTGCAGTCGGTAATACAAACCGGTATATCTACTGATTTGTATCAATCTCGGTATTGACGGTAGAGTCTGTGGCTGAAAGTCGTCTACGTAAGCTGGAGAGGATGAAGGCGGGTGGCGGTGCTGCTGGTCACGACAAGAAGAAGAAGAAGAAGAAGAAGAAGCAACTATGACTAATTCACGAGGATATCTGATCATCTAGTAGAATGTCCAGAAATTTTAAAGACAAAATGTTAACATCACCTTCGGTGGTTGTTGAGCTTTAAAGTAAGCCTGATATGTAAATAAGGAGCATTCATACGAAACACAGTTTCAAGCTGCACCAGCAGCCCACATGATGGTGATGATCATAATAGATGGCATCATCAATAATGAATGCTTTTATAATTGTTGGTGCAACAACAAGCAACATTGAACTTCAACACTCAGCTCATAAATGATAACGGACGCTAATACCGGTATCGATACCGGTATCCGACCGAATTTCGGTTTCCCGTCTACCCTAACGAACCGCCAGCAAATACCGGTATCATACCAATACCGATACCGCTGTGGACAAAGTCGGTATCACTTTCGGTATACCGATACCGATGAGTGAATGTCGGTATCACTACCATACCGACAGGGAATACATCGGTACCGGAGCCGGAGTACCGTACCAGTCACTACCAATGTCGGTGATGACCTCTTCCTTACCGTACCGACGGCCGGGACCAATACCGCACACCCCTGGTTGAAAGGTTACACGGATAACTTGAATGGTAGAAGTGGTTCAGCGACGTCGAGCACCGAAATAGCTGCATGGATGTCAAGCGAATAAGTCGAACACTAGATGAGATGTATGCAGTGTCGATAGGAAGTGGGAAATGTGTCGATGCGAGATGGGGAGAGCAGGAGTTGAAAAAGACAGCGTTTGAGGTGTCGCTATCGGAAGACGCCCTAGCCGGTGCTCAATTAAGAAAAAGTTTCTTCATAATTAAGCATTAATAACTGCTCGAAATTCCCGGGGGGATAGAGTTTAAATAAATGAACGAAAGACTCTACAATCAAGTTCAGGTGGTAGTTGGTGGTAGATGACCCAATGGGGACGTTCAGTATACACAGATGATATTTAAGTTGCGATGATACGATATGAAAAGCAATACCAGCCAATCATGTGACAGGGGTTAGTTTCATACAGTTTTCAATATGTCACAAGATTGGTGTAGTGAATATTATGTAAATAAATCACTATACTATTTCCTTTCAACTACACAAGCCAGAACTTGATTTTTGCGCTACTGGTACGGCTGATAGAGGGTTAACAAGGTCCCATCAGGCTGTTTATCGACGACAACCAGAGACCTTGATACAGTAGATTCGTAGCCTGATCTAAATCGAATATAACTTCAGCATTAAGTCATCTACATCAAGTTCTTTGATCGATATGTCTGTGCAAAATAAAGAAAGTTGGAATGTGAATACGGAGCCACGACGCACTATGCCAAGGGAAAAATAGTCAATATGAGATCTGGCAGGGTGGGGCATGATATATATTTGTCATGAGTAAATTTTGATTTTATTTTCTAAAAGATTAAAGCCGCATTGGCACATATGCCGTTCCATTTTGACGTGATAGTTTTGGTACAGTGGGGTGGAGTATATGATTTTATTTGGTTAAAGAGTCTTGGGTGATATCGGAGAGCAAGAACAACGAAAGAGGTATTTAGTCATTGGAGAAATGAGAATACAGACGAAGGATGCGAGAGATCCGACATTGCCGTTGCACGACTGCAATGGCTGCTGTGCCTGAAGCGTGATGAAATTTAAGGTAAGTGGAGTATGTGGTCCACATATAGAAGATGTTTGTTCGAAATGGGATCGTGATCAGAACCTATTGATCCAAGAGACGACCCAATCCCGTTAACTAACCATTAAATCTCAGAATGGAGATGTGACGGTTGATCGAACAAAGAATAGTCAGGTGGAGCAGAAAGGCTGATGGAATAAAAAGCAACCTGAAGAAAGTAATGATTGTCAACTAGGTGTGGATGGAGGTTTTTTTAATCTCGTGTGAGTTAAGATCGATTTTGTTGGAATGTAGATGGTAAAAGAACAACTGATGTATTATATCTAGGCCTTCTCCCTTCACCTACCTCCTTGAATATGCATCTGGGCCACGACTCCTCGCGGCCCAGAAAAAAACCCGCAGCCCCTTGGGTAACTTCAACCACCAACGGCCATCCAGATAATCGTATACGGATCCGTTTTTCAACACGCCTTCCTCAAAGTACTCATCTTGCATCATCACGCGGTTTTTTATCATCCGCATCATGCCGCACAGTTTGTCCAGTCGAGCCTTTTCGAGTGGCTTGGTGAACGCATCAGCTGGGTTATCTTCCCCTTCACTTTCACGAGCTTGATCACACCTCTCTGTACCTGATCGCGCACAAAATGACAACGTAGTTCGATGTGTCGCGTACGCCTCGAATAAGTTGGGCTGGTGGCCATCACGTGTGCCGCACTATTGTCGATACCAATGACCGGTCGCACATTCATAGACGGGAATATCTCAGACAGGATATTGAACTGTGCTTTCGCTTCCATATCAGCTTCGCACGCAGCCCCATACTCAGCCACGGCCGTGGACTGAGCCATAATCGACTGGCGCTTATACATCCATGTTACCGCTCCACTCGCCAGCATAAAAACGAAACCACTCGTACTCTTCCTGGTCTCGGGATCACTTCCCCATTCACTGTCACAGAACCCGTTGAGGACCAGCTCCTTATGGGTTGCAGAGCCCTTCTCGTATATGATACCATGCCCCTGGGTGCCCACAAGATATCGCAAGACACGCTTGAGCGCCGCCACACGCTTCACAGTCGGGTTCATAACGAATCTACATAACTGGCCAAGTGCAAACGCTAGGTCTGGACTCGTTCCGGTCGAGAGAATCATGAGCATGCCCAGTACTCCCCGGTAGTCAAAGCTGGTGTCTTGGTTGACGTCCTCCGTCGCCGGCGCGAGTCTCATGGTAGACTCCATGGGTTGCCACACTTGTTTGCTCCGTCAAACCCGAGCTTGTACAGCACGTCCTTCGCGTATTTCTCTTTATTAATGAACACGCGGTTTGTGTCACTTCTATACCCAGGAATTCAGTCAGCCTCCCGTGGTCCTTCAATCCATACGCCTTGTCGAGCTCAGCAAACAACTCGATCTTGTACTCCTAATCGTTCGTGGCATAAACCACGTCGTCCACGTAGATTAATAGCAACACAATCTTCTCTCCGTCGATTACGTAGTAGAGACAGGGTTCCGTAGCACACCGTTCAAATCCGCGGTTCAGCAGCCACCCATTAATCTCCGAGCTCGATTCACGGCCGGATTGGCGCAAACCGTACAGCGCCTTCCGCACCACATAGACGTACGACGGGTCCTCACACGGATACCCCTCGATACCATCGACATACTGCGCGATCTGGAGCGTTGCATTTAGATACGCAGTGTTGATGTATCCACCATAGAGAACGACATCAAACTCTGCTGATATTGCCGCTGTGATCCGAAACGAAGACATTCTCGCGACAGGCGAGGAAGTCTCTACAAAGTCGATTCATGGTCTCTGGTAGTTTCCGAGCGCCACGACTCTCGCCTTGAATCTCACAACGAAGCCTTGTGCATCCGTCTTGATCGCGTAGACGCATCTGGTCTTCACGGGTTTGGCATCCTTTGGCATCTCGGTTCTCTTGACCTGACCAAGGACCTCCTTGCCTTGAAGGCCGCAATTTCTTCCAGCTCGTCCATTCGCCAGAAATCCCCATACTTCGAACGCATAGCTTGGCGTCGATTCTTCGGGACTCGGATGTTCTTGGCACCATACGGTCTGCCATCGTGACCCAATATTTTTGTAGCAACATTTGCCCATTTGATAAAGTCATCAAATCGAGAAGGTCGACGTGTCCACTGGCGTAAACCTGTGCTACGTTCCTTCATTCTTTCTCCAAGCTGGTTCTTTTCAGCTTCCAAAGGGGTGTCGTCCCGTGCCACTCGCTTTCGCAGACCTTCTGGCAATACGAACTTCTCAAGCACGGATTGTTCCGTCGCGGTCGGTTCTAATACAGCACCGGCGTTTTCTCCGTCGAATGAGTCCTCAATTCGGCCATCCTCCATCCGATACGTGGCTTTTGATCCCTGCTCGTGTGTGGAATCACACACATCCTCGCCCACCTCGTTCGCATCGGCGACCGAACCTTCGTCTGGTGGGTCCACCTCCGATCCAAAATTAGCTGAGACAGACTCATCCTCACCATGACCATCATCAACCTGGTCACGCATATTCTGACGATTTTCACCGACGTCTTGGTTGTCATGAACCTCGTCCTCAACCCCGTCATCGAAGTTTGTCAAACAATCCGCGGCAGGCATAGAAGGTTCGTATGCGACAGTAGCACTGATAATAGTCTCTGCATCGCCCAAGTTGTCTAGCACGACGCTTTGGATGGACTCCTGGATGCTCTACATATCCACGCTGTCGTCGCTCGAGATGATGGTCGTTTCGTATCGCTCTCCACTATCTTCAGTTGAAAACCGTAGCCATTCACCGTCATCTCAGGCGGCTGGATCAACGTGGTGGCGGTATCCGTACATCACGTCCTCAATGACGCGAACCTCCGCGACAAACTTCACCGTGTTGTCGCTGGGGATATACACACGCGCATCGTCAGTGTCCATTTCAAACCCTAGAAGGTAGCCGATGATAGCATTTTTGTCACTCTTTGAACGCTCCGGCGTGTTCGGCACCTGGACATACACGAGCGAGCCGAAAGGCCTCAGGTGGTGCACATCAGCTTTCACACCGAGCATTTGCTGAACGGGGATTCCATCGATGGCTCGATGGTACATCATATTCTTGATGTAAACCACATACAAAAGAGCGTACCACCAAAACGATCGAGCAAATCCAGACTTGTGCATCTGTGGTGGAGTCAAGTTCGAAATCGAATACATTTGTATCTACAACCTGACCACCACCATCGTGCCCAGCCTTCCAACTTACGGGGGGGGGTACCCCGCGGACCTCCATTCGAAATCTGGTCCGATCGTCCGCTGCTGGCAGACGACCGGTCATCATCCAAATACACTTGGTCCGATTCACTTAAGTTCATCTCACCTTGTGTACCCGATGGAATGGGCTAGTTACACACTCGGTGGATCGGGATCGCAGATTGATCTGATTCTGTCTTGAATATCGGAGACCGTGCTGGCTAGGTGTACCTAGGGTGGAACTCTTCACCCCAGGTACGTACAGACCAGAAACACTTCCAAAAGATAAATTCCAATAGGTCGATCGTCCAAACGATCTAGACCTGACCAATACGA
>CM047582.1:6238444-6291681 GCA_026184515.1 Peronosclerospora sorghi
TTCCAAACGACTTCTTCTCTTTTAGGCAAATCCACAACTCAAACCAATACTACCTCCCTAAGGTCCCAATATGTACCCACATAAAAATATGTAAAATACCCAATGTCAGGTGACTCACCAAAACTTGCGTTCTTGACACTACTTGAATCTGATAGGCTAAAAAGCCCCCCTTGTTTAGACCAATCCGAAATTCGACCAGCTGCCTGGACCAAAAGTGACCGAATTTGTGGTACACTTCACCATACATCTTCGTCTTCACATAGTCGTTCAGCGACTGAATCGCACGTTCCACATTATTCAGATGCGAGCTCTTGGGACCCATTTTGATGTGTTCGATTCCTCGCTCGACATAGAACTACTTCATCTCCCTATTCACAAACTCACCACCTTTATCTGTTAGAACGCGTTGCACTGGAAACTTTAAGCTCTCTGCAGGCTCGTACTCACGCTGGATGATCTTCGTGATCCCACGACCAGCTTGACGCTCTGCCCATAGCACGTAGCGTTGCATGTACTTGTTCACAGTCTTTCCACTCTTTTGAGCAAGAAAACAGTGAGATATCGGCTCCAGCCATCCATAATCACGAGAATCGCGACAAATCGTGAACCATTGTTCTGTGGCGGGAACATCAAATCAGCAAACACAATCATGTTGGGAGCCGTCACCTGGCGATCCAACTTTTGTTGACGTCGCTTCTGTCTCTGTTTGCCAATATGGCAAGCATCACACGTCTTAAGCTGCCTGTTCGTGATCATCATGCCACGCACGAGGCCACGGTCCGCCATGATCTTCAGATACTGAACATTTCTGTGACCAGTCCGGTTGTGCCACTGCTCGAGTGTAGCTACACCGTCCGCAGTCGTGTAATTATTGATTGCACGTGGTACACCTTGGCGTCGCGGGGAATCCGCTGGACGCTTCGCCTCAAACACCCAAATTCCTTCGCGAGTAACAACAAAAATCACCTGCTCACCATTCTTGTAAGCTCTGAATGTAGACGCCACACGATCGTACGAGTTCTCGAACTTCTGCTTGGTAATCGCGAGATGCATCGAGAACAGTCCATGCGACGCGCCTTCCACGTACAGTACATCATCCAAAAATACTTCAGCCTCCGTGTCGCCCACCTGAGTGATGATCTTCACTCGTCCAATGCCGGACGCACGAGTTAGCGTTGTGGCGGCCACACCAACGATATTTGCAACAATACTTTCTGGATGAATCTCTTCAAGGTGGATAAAGAGAGAGCGATCGCCGGTTAAGTGCACATTAGAGCCCGTGTCGAAACACCACCGTGACGATCCCTTTGGCAGTGACTTGGTCTGCTTGGCATTCTCACTCTTCGGCTCTGCTGCGGCCACCATTGGACTGACCACTGCAACACCAGCAGCCACACCTGGCTCATCCTCAACAACTTCACGCTTTTCCGCACGGGCTTCGCCGCCTCGACTCGTGTAGTTGGAGCGTTGTGGACGCCTTTGCGTCCCAGCGTTTACCTCCGCTGGTGGCAGCCGTACCAGGCCCAGAAACACCATCAAAAATAGCCATACAGTCCGCCCTGAAGTGACCGGTCTCACCACATCGGTGACAAGCCTTATTATTTCTGTCACGTTTCGGTTTCCGTTAACCATCACTCTGCTGATTATTCTTCCTCCCATGTTGCCCATTTTGCTGCTGATGGCGAGAACCTGTGTTGGACCCTTGTTGCTGATGTTCACCACCACCCAAGTTGGTGGCACGGTTGCCCTTGCTGTGGAGTGACTGGTTCACGGCCGCTTGCTCAATAAGCACCCGGAGCCCATATAGGGTCATCTCCGCAGACCGCCCGTACTTCACAGCTCCGCGCAGCTGATCGTACTCGTACAGATCAGGAAGACTGTCCAGCATCATCTGCTTCATGTCAATATCCTTGACGTCGTAGCCGTAGCTCTTCAAGTCCGACTTGATCCTAAACATCTTGTCCAGATGGATGCTAACATCGCCTGTTGGCAAGCACTTGAGCTCCTTGATCTCATCACACTTCCTGAGAATGATACTATCCTTGATCACCGGATCCATGCGTCTCTCGTAGATCTCGTTCACCTCCGCCCACATCTCTGTACCGGCCTCCAAGTGATCAACCTTCTGCAGACGGTGAGGCGGTATCGCGGACGCGATCATACGCTGGATCTTGCACTGCTGGCCATCAAAAGCTGTCTTCCCTTCCGCAGTGCCGAGTTGGTCTCTCTTGAAGTTCCCCTCCGCGATGTCGAGGATCCCATACTCCTTGAACGTCGTCCGCAAAATCCACTTGCGCTGACGCAAATCGATCTCTTCGCCTTCGCGAACTGGTGGAAAGCTGCTGGACAACTGGTCTTTGGCCGTGTCCAAGAGCACCAGCATGTCCTCGCGTTGTTGATCCATAGTCCTTGGCGTTGCATCGTTATTCCCTTTAGCGCGACTCGCTTGGGCTCATAACCCTGTTGGAATGTAGATGGTAAAAGAACAACTGATATATTAAAGCTTAGGCCTTCTCCCTTCACCTACCTCCTTGAATATGCATCTGGGCCGCGACTCGTCGCGGTCCAGTGAAACCCCCGCAGCCCTTGGCGACTCCTCGCGGCCCAGCGAAACCCCCGCATCCCCTTGGGTAACTTCAACCGCCAACGGCCATCCAGATAATCGGATCCGGATCCGTTTTTCAACAGATTTAGTACCAGCCGACCAAATGGGAGATCGAACCAGTGATAAGATCGATCAAGTCACTGCAATGATCCCGTCATAAAAGGGCAAATCGGACAGGACTAATTGACGATTGGCATTTTTATGACTCTTTCACAGATCGGGCGGTTTGGACGGCGTTAAGTACGATCAGATACAGGAATTTCGACCAATATGAAGTTTAGATAAGTCAGGTAATTTAGCGTGGTATACATAGAAAGTAGAACTAATTCTTAATATCGGTCGTTTTTTACCCCTAAGCAAATGAGTCGTTCCAGCATACGGCGCCTAGTATTGACTGATCTAGCGGTCCTCTCGATTCGGGTTTGTTTTTTGTACTTAAGATAATTACCAGTGCTAGTTGTCTCCCGCTGAGGAGTTACCGCCAGGGCCCATCCTTCGTCCAGATTAGATACTGATTCGACTTGATTGGCAAGACAATAGCTTACAAAGGTCCACCCGTGAGCTTTGATTTAAAAACAACGTTCACAAAAAGAGCATAGCGACTGGCGAATTTATCAAGATGGACGAAGTATGTATCGAAGGCTTTACGGTGCAGAGTGTACATATACTACGGTAAATGTATATAGTTTTGAATTTTACCCCCGAAAATCACCACCAAAATTTACTTTTGGAATGCCGTTCCTCACATGATATCAAATATAACCCTATAAAACTTTCTGGTAGCTGCTCTCCTGGCATTCGCAAACTTTTGGGCAGGTGGAATTTCCATGCTTCTCATTTGTCAACGGCCACATAAACTGCATATATTCACCACCGTGTCGATCCGCCTTTTGCCTCAACTACTGCCTTCATTCTCTCAGGCATTGTCGATACCAAGGACTCCAGAGTTGGCACAGGGACAACATCCCACATAGCCTTCACAGCGGTAGCCATTTCTGCGGCACTGTTCGGTTTATTTTGGAGCTCGACCTTGTCTTTATAGTGTTCCAAAAATTTTCAACTGGGTTTAAAAAACATCCGGAGAATTTGCTGGCCTATCGAGCTTCTTTATTTCATAGGCTTCGCGCCATCTCTTTGCAATATCACCGCGGTGTACTGGAGCAGCGTCTTCTATGAGTGTCATGGAGCTAACGTCATCTTGGTAGTACCAAAATGCTAGCAAGACTTCTTCATATAAATTCTCGACAAAGTCGGCCGCTCATCGCTTCCGGCAGGCAAGATGATAATAGGAGCCTTCTCAAAGGCACAGAAGCTTCTCCAAGCCATTAGCAAAGTACGCCCGGACTTAAAAGTTGGTGCTAAACAGTCCCAATTATACTTCTCATAAGCTCTGCGCCAGACTGTAATTTGACGAGAATCTTTCCCGACTTCAAAGGAAGCTTCATCCGTCCTTATCAGAGTTCTCCAATCATCAAACAACCAATTCAAGTGCTCCCTCACGAAACCCAGTCTCTTTGCTTTATGCTCTGCCGATAGCCATGGTTTATTCGGCGCCACACGATTGTTAAAACCCACGGCAGCGAAAGCTTTCCTGACAGTATTCGGATGCACCTTTTTCGTGAGATTTTGGTTATTTCTACAAGCGGCTGACGGCGATCTTGGAGTACAGTTCGGCGCAACTGTCTCTTGTTACGTTCCGTAAGTTTTGGAGGCCTCCCGGGTGTTTTCGAGGATTCAACGGTCCCTTTCTTATCATGGAACCTTAATACTCTGCAAGCCGTAGATTCTGTTTTCCTAGTCTTCTTGCTATTACGGCTCCACTGAGGCCACCTTTGCTGATTCAGACATACAAGCCTTCTCTTCCGCGCCTGGGAGACGCTTCTTAGAGCTAGAAGATTTTTTTTTCTTAAGAAAAGATTTAAAAGAAATCATTTTTCGAATAAAAAAAATAATACAATTAATAAAGGCAATTGATATCCAAATACCCCAGAATTACTACCCGTATCCCCCCCCAATTATATGCGTATCCTCTCCCGGGAGATCGATGTTCCACACGTTTGAAGCTAAAGGCTTCTGTTGTTTTGCGCATCTAGACGCGTTAGAATGGTGGAGAAGCGAAGAGTGAGGATTTCAATTGCAAGCTATTTTACACGGAACGAATCCAGCCTGGGACGCCCGTTATACGCAGGTGAAGTGCTTGGGACCTCCTCGGTGATGGCCTTCTGCCCCCTCTTACAATGCTGCCTATCCTTCGAGCCCTTCGGTATACCTCTCTTCTGCTGGGTAGGCTGTAGTGGTGCCTGTTCTTGCGCGCCCGTTTGGGCATCTGACTGTCCTTTCGCCTGCGGCCCCGAGTTATAACGACGTGTGGCTTAAAGATGACTGGAGCTGGAGGTGCGAGAGGTGGTTCGGGGAGGACGAGTGCTTCGCCATTGAACGGGCGTTGAAAATGCCAATGAGGATGAAAGTCGTCCTTGGTAATCTGGACGGAAAGGCGCTTCCTATTTCGAATCTCGTGGTAACAGGGGATATCATATATCTGAGTGAACGCGCCTCCACATGACTTGTTATACACAAGCTTATCCTTCGCGTAGATAATATGGTCAACGAGGAGCTTCATACCTCCAGGAAAGACATGCTTACTAAGGTCTAGATCAAGAATATCATCCCATTTCTTAGCATAAAGGTCGTGATAGATACGGTCTCGACACTGTGAAAGCTCTGTGATGTAGCCGTTTAGAAAGACTCGTAGCATGTTGGTACACTTATCCTTGAGCTAGAGGAGGTCTTGCTGGCTGCTAAGGAGATAGCGTTTGAACGCGCGATGCCCATTCTCGCCTCGAGACGTTGCAATATGGCGAGATTGCGATACTTCGACGTGAATTCTGTAGCGAACTGATGGCGTACAGGATACTTGTTGTTCTCGATATAGTCAACGGGCTCTGGCTGGTCCTCGTACCATCTTTTAAAGAGCTAATATGACTCATCGAATTCCTCTTATGTTGGCTGAGAGATTATGGAGTTCCAAGTGTCTAGGAATCCCTTCCTCTTCTCCTTATTCCCTTCATTGTTCTCGTTAGAAGTGTAGATCTTCCTGTAATCAGCGACGGACTTTTAAACATTCTTATTTACAAACCAAATACAGAGCAGCTGTGGAACGTCAGGATACACGGTTGTGAGCGCGTTCTATAGTGACAGGTCGGTGTCTGTAAGGATAACCTCGATCCATAGGTTGCCAAGAACAATCTCTCTGAACTTAGCCACAGCGAGTAGGTACATCGGTTCTGACTCGGCCGCAACGAAACACATAACAATGCTGACGGTTTTACCGGTTGTCATAACCGCGAGGAAGTGGATAAGTGGCATGTTGTAACGGTTTGTACGATACGTTGCGTCGATAAAGAGAACATCGGGACATGACTGCGAGGTCAATCGCTTCGTGCGGAGCAAAGATTAAGAAGTTGACATGGCCTTCATCGTCGGTGGTATATTGGGAGGCCCATGTATCGTCTTCCAGCTCGATAATAAGAGCCTCAATTGGATAAAGTGAACCTAGGCGCTCGTTTCGAATGCGCGCGACCTTGTTGTATACGTCGCGAAGCGACATAAGACATTCGGGTTTTCGCATAACAAGCGCAGCAATGATAAAGCGAGGAGAGCGCTTCCCGAAGCATGAAGAGACCGTATTAACGCCTTCTCCTCCTCCTTAGGCCGCCTGAACTGCACAAAAGCAGAGGGATGGCTCATTTCGTGGTTATGTGAAGATTCAACAATACAGACTTGCCAGCCAACTGTGAGCAGATTCATGATTTGAACCTCAAACGGGCACTCTGGTATGCGTGTCCCGGTCTTTCTATTCACTCCCTCGCCCCTCTTGAAGCATCCATTCGCGTAGCGGAAGCCGTACCGACGTGGTGAGGGAGGAGTATGATTGTCAAACGCAATCTTGAATTGTGTGATGCCGTATCTATGCTGCTTCGCATGCAGCTTGATCTCGTAGATAGTTGCCTCGAGAGTTGCGTCAAGGTTCTCGTCCGGCGGAGCGAGAGGGACCTTCTGTGCCTCAACGTCGGAGGCTTCATTGTTTGTAGCCAAATAGCTGCGGTCCATATTGGTGGGGGTCGTCATCATGGGCTGAATAGTGGTGGTAGTGATGGCTTTGAGGCGCCTCGCACAAAAACTCGAGATAGACGCGTGGAACATCGATCTTCCGGGAGGGGGATACGCCTATAATTGAGGGGGGTATACGGATATCAATTGTATTAATAAAAACGTTAAATAAGCTTTAACCTGAAGTGGAGTTGAGATCGTCATACTTTTATTTTTCTTGTGGAAAGAGTTTCTGGCTGGGCGAGTGAAAATACCGTATACATTTGTTGTAAGGCACTGTACAAGAAGACATATATGAATAGTACACGAATGCATGCTCAAATTGAGAAAATGTAAAATCAAAACGAGACTCCTTCAATTAGAATTGAGACAGTCATAACAATCTTCCAGCCTCCATACTACCAAACGGGAACTATAACACGAGCCGAATCGAAATCAAAATTTCAAAAGTGTTGATCGGACCCAACCGAACATGACTCTCGATGTAAGGTTCGGTCGGATCAACATTTTTGAAATTTTATTCTTAATATCTAACAGAGATTATATAGCTTCAGTATCCCTTTGAGACTTCTAACATCGCTCATCACGGTGTTTTTATTGTTGGAAGGGCGCGCAATTCATATGGCACCTCGCGCAGCGTGAATTGTTTTGCATGGCGACTTTCGATGAAAACGTGGTGTGCTGTGCATAACTTAGGTTAAGTACAGTAACTTACATACATGCATATTATTAGTTTAAGTCTAAATTTTAACACTAATAAAATCACTTGTGATTTTGATTTATTTCGGTCACGTGATTATTGTGGAGTGGAGTACGCCGTGCTTACGGGTGGGAATTTCTCTTGATTACCTCGTGTTTTGTGGATTGGTTTACGGTCTCGCTTCGAGTTACGTGGTACATAATGTGTATTTAACGTATAATAAAGATTGTTTGCGTTTTATTGCTGGTATTACGTTTCTTTCTGTTGATATCGTTTCGTTGCGGAATTATACGCGCTAGTACTATCAAAGTGACTGTAAAGCGTGTGTATCAGTACGACGAAGTGATATGAGTGACGACAAACAGGTTATGAGCCCAAATGTAGGCCGTAACACGTCAGATGATGAAGTCAAGCCTGCCGACGTGGTGCAGATGCTCAGAAACATTATGGATCTCCTGGATAGGCTGGACGTGTCGAGCAGCAGCAAATGGCAGCGCCAAAACGTCGCACCCAAGGCCAAAGGAGACACCAAGATGAGGCTAGCCTCTCTCGGAGACAGCGGTGACGACAAGAGGGGTTTTGACACGGTCTAGAGGGCAGGATGAGTTTTGAAGGTATCAGCCATGCTGGCAAGGATGCCTTCACTCGAATAGGAAACCCCGGTGCTGGTAGCCTGCATGTGCAGCCACACAACGCAAACCAGCACCAGCAAGCGTATGGTATGCATGGGCATGTGCCGGCCCCAGATTTTGAAGTGGCGCGTACGCCCTCACCCAAGCAAAAGATGCTACAAATCAAGCCTTTCGAGGGCAAGAAAGTTAAAAAAAAAAAAGGGCTGGGCTCTGAATTTCAAGCCTGGGGGTGAAAGTTTCTGCGCAGATTAGCCTTTCCAAAGCGGCTGCGGTTTTCAATGGACCGAAGACGTCACGGTAGACCTGCTGGGCCATTATTTGGCGGGCCCAGCAGAGTATTGTTACAACCGGCAGGTAGAAGAGTGGTGGTGTGAAAACCGGCCGTTTGGTACGTAATGTACAAGATGTGGTCCGTTCCACGTGCAAGCGACTCCAACTCAGGGAATGAAGCTTTCTATTGGAAAGAAAGCACCTGAGAGGTCGTGGTCGGACCACTTTTGTACCTGACTGCTATTGCAGACGCAGTCGGGTCGAATTGTGACTCTTTGGTTCTTAACAACGTGGTAAGCCACGCGGCACCGGAGATGAGGCAGATCCTCATCTACAAGTACGACCACACAAAGGCCTGATTATCTGCGTCAACAGAAGAGCTGTGTCAGTTTTCACAGGCGGTGGAGTTTAATGACCGGCCGATCAAGACTCCTAAAGGTGAAACAGTAGATTTGTTGTCCGAAGGGGCAAAAACATCGAACAATAAACGTGTTTGTTATTTATGCGGCGAAGAAGGGCATTTTAAAAACAATTGACCGAAGAATAAGACGTCCAAGGAAAATTTCGCTCTTATGATCGCCGAGGGCGATGAAGAAATCTTACCAGATACGTGGGTCCTGGATAATGGTGCCAGCATGCACCTGAAGTCGGATTTGACGTGTTTAATCGATGTAAAAAACGTGACCCATCAGTGCTACCAAGCAGATGGGAAGAAATTCAAGATTACGAAAAAGGGGACGCTATTCATACACTTCAAGTGCGGAAAACGGAGTACGCGAGTGAAGGTGAAAGATGTTTACTACGTGGAAGGCGTGACAAGAAATATTTTTTCGTATGGAATTTTCGAAGAAGAAGGTCTCATTTTATCATATCTAAATTGAGTGAGAACGCTGATTAAGCGTGATTAGGGTATTGGAATTGTTAAAGTGAATATGGAAAGTAACATCTTAACCCTTCAAGGAACGGTGTATAGGCCCAAAAAGGCATACAAATAAATGGTTATGTCGGTGGCCGCAGCGAACGACGCTGGTTTTACGGCTAATAGAGATTTCCAGAGTGGAACTTTTATGCACTTCCACTCTCGGATGGGGCATCTAAATTTTGACATAATTGTTGCACTCTCGAAAGATTCCCAGTATGGCATACGGATCACTGATTACACGCGCCGGCACTGTGTTACGTGTGCGCAAGACAAGCAGTCCAAGAATAATCAGTCTAAAAAGGACAGTGGCAAAAATACGCCGATCGATCGGATCGGTGGCGTGATCTGTTCCGACTTGAAGGGACCGATCACGCCGAGAGATCGTCTGGGTAATCGGTACCTAGTCAAATTTTATTGACTATAAAAGCAACTACGTCAGGATTTTTTTTGGCTAAACCCAAGGACATGGAGGCCATGAAGTTCGAACATTTTCTGGCATTTTTTGAGCGCAAGTTCAATTGTAAAATACACGTCTTGAGAACAGACGGCGGTGCAGAGTACAAGAACGTGGATTATTTTTTGTCGTAGCACTGGAATTTCACGCCAAGTAAGCGATGCCGGAAATCAGACCAGTAACGTCAAGGCGGAACGCATGCATTGGACCGTGATGAATATGGCCTGATGCATGATGTTTGGAAGTGGATTATTTTTTTCTTTCTGGGGGGGGGGTGCGGCCGAGTACGCAGCTTACGTACTGAAACGCACCCCCAAAAGAGCGAATCCTAAGCGGATGTCGCCGCTAGAATTATTGACAGGGATGAAGCCAAAACTTGGCGAAATCGTGTCTTTTGTATCCCCGTGTACTGTGTACAGAAATCCGGAGACCAACACGCTTGCACATCGCGCTCAAATCGGCGTGATAATTGGTAGAAGCGAAAAGACCAAGGGTTTCAAGGTCTTTCTCAAGCGCTATCAGAAAGTAACGGTGACGCAGCACGTTAAAAACGTGGAAACGCTGACCTATGTGCAGAATCGTCAGCTCAAGAAAAAAATGATGGAAGATTAAAAATATGCGGCTCAAGGAGTAAGTATAGCGTCAAAAGGAGCAAATCAAGCGTCAGAAGGAGCTGCTGGTGCCCCAAACGAGCAGAAAGACGAACAAAATGACGAGGGGGAGGTCAAGGGCTTACGAAGATTTCGAAAAAGAAGCCGCTCTGGACGAGAGACCGGTACGTCACGCGGCAATATGCCGAGAAGGAGTCTATAGAAGAATCGAAAATGGATGATAACGACGAAGAATAGAAGCTTCGAGTGGTAAACTTGATTACGGAAGCTGACCCGAAGAATTACCGTGAAGCTATTAATCGCAAAGAACGCGGACAAGTGGGTCCAAGCGATGAAAGAGGAAATTCAAGCGTTACAAGCGAATCAAGTGTGGGATATAATTAAAAATCCTGTTGATGTGAAACCACTTCACACGAAGTGGGTTTTCAAGGTTATAACGGATGCGAACAGACATTTGGAACGTTACAAAGCCATACTAGTGGACTGCGGAAACGAACAGCGTTTCGGGGTCGACTACGATCTAACATTCGCAGCGGTCATGGAAATGACCACAGTTCGTTTCATCCTTACGCTGGCACGCAAGTGGAAGGTCCAACAATGCATGGGGACATCCCCAACGCTTACGTAAAAGCGTTGGAGGATGAACATGATCTTTTTTATACATTCCAAGTGGAATGGAAATTGAAGGGAAAGAATTGGAGGATTTGAAAGTTGAGAACATGCAGCAAGTGGTTTTAAATTTAAAGAAGACACTCTACGGATTAAAGCAAGCTAAAATGCAGTGAAACCGTTTGCTACACTCCAAGTTTATTGACCGCGGTTATGAACAAAGTTTTACCGATGGATGTCTATATTTTAAGATGGTTGAAGGTGATACCGCGGTTGTTGGGGCTTATGTCGATTATTAGCTCGTCACTGGAATCAAGGAGGAGTGCGTCAAGAATTTTTTCGTGGAGTTGAAATGTTTGTAGATTAAAAATCTCGGTTGCGTTTCGAAATTTTTGGGTATGCGCGTCAGTTATACTAAAGAGGACGGGTATTTGTTGGACCAAGAGTTCATGATCAAGTACCTGCTTAAAACATATCACATGGATAATTCAAACGCTGTGAAGACCTCAATTTAGGATGAATATGAAAATGAAGCGCTAAAAGACCAACAATTGCTGAAAACTAGCGTTAGCGACGGTGAACCGTCAGTGAATCAATTTCAATCGTTGACTGGGAGTCCACTGTGGGTTGCGAGTTGTTGTAGACCGGACATTGCCTTCGGTGCGCACAAGGTCACTCGCATGGCGCATGCGCCTACAAAATTCGATTGGGTGACAGCCAAAAGGATCCTGCGTTTTCTGAAAAGAACCTGTGGATTGAAATTGCGAATGGAAGTGAATCTGAATGGAAGACCCAAGGAAAATGTGAAGTAGCAATTTCGGGGTATTCGGATGCTTATTTCGGGGGGTCAAAGTATTACCGGAAATCTACGAGCGGCGGCATCGTAATGATGGAAGGAAGTGTGGTTCATTGGATCTGCAAACGACAGTCGTGTGTGTCGACGTTGGAAGCAGAGCTTAACGCTGAATCGGTGTTGGAATGTGAGTTGATTGGATTCATGGAAATGGCGAAGAAAGTTGGAATTCAAGTAAAGATCTCGATGACGTTTCGTTGCGATAACCAAGCGGCAATAAAGGTGATCACTGGAGATGGCTAGAGTTCAAGAACAAAACACATTGATATACGGGTGAAGTTTTTAATTTCTAAGGCTCAAGACAGTTTGATTACTCCTGTTTACGAGCCTACGGATATCATGTTAGCCGATGTTTTTAGGAAAGGATTGGGTCCGGAGAAGCTGAAGCGTATGAAGGAGGGACTTGGATTGACAGCGATCAAGATGGAGTAGGCGGTTTTCAGCGGAAACTCGAGAAGGAGTGTTGGAAGGGCGCGCAATTCCTGCGGCACCTCGCGCAGCGTGAATTGTTTTGCCTGGCGACTTTTCGATGAAAACGTGGTGTGCTGTACATAACTTAGGTTAAGTACAGCAACTTACATATATGCATATTATAGTTTAAGTCTAAATCTTAACACTAATAAAATCACTTGTGATTTTGATTTATTTCGGTCACGTGATAATTGTGGAGTGGAGTACGCCGTGCTTACGGGTGGGAATTTCTCTTGATTATCTCGTGGTTTGTGGATTGTGTTACGGTCTCGCTTCGAGTTACGTGGTACATTAAGTGTATTTAACGTGAATTGTTGAAATTTTGTCGAGATAAGCGTGTGTGCAAGCTGCATACAAATTTCAAGTTGTGCGCGATCATTGTGGCCATTTTTGCATTTATGCATTTCTAGTACTTTGGAATTTTATCTTTATATTAAGTTTTAGGTTAGGTTCTTAGGTACGAATTTTATAATTTAGAATATCTTTTACTGTTTAAGTCGCTTTACATCCTGCCCTCGTGCGCACCTACCCTGATCAGGTAGGGCGCGCTTCTTTACAAGAAACTTCCATCCCAAAGGCAGTCAGGCACTAACGGGCTGAACTTCCATTTTGGAAAGTTACACGTGCCCCCAACTCGTGTCAACTTCCGACAGGTTATGAGCCCAAGGGACACGAGGGCACGTAAACGCATACAAACTTTAAGGTATTACTAACGTTCGTCCTGTGACGATGACGATTACGTCTGGACGGTCTCCTGGTACATTGGAGTTACTTATTCACTGGAATCGACTGTTGCGCTGGCGATTGCGCTACTGTCGTGGTTAATTGTGGATTTGGCGTTTGGTTGTCTTTCATGAGGACGACGTATTCGATCCTGAGAGCGCGCTGAAGGCGCTGCTGCTACAAGTGGGCAAGATGAATGATCGGCTAAATCAGATGGAAGGAGAGAGGCACCAAGGCATTGGGCGAAGACAATCGCCGGTTACGGTCAGAGATACACGGGTTGGAGGCGGCGAAACGCCTTTCCAAGAAAGTGCAAAGAATTTCGCGTCGTTTGGACAGCGCATAACGATAAACGATTTATCGGTTGAAGAAGGCATAGAAAGAGGAGGTGCGCATTGCGTGGAAGCGCCGCGTGGAAGCGCCGCGTGGGGCATCTGAAGTGCCTGGTGGTATGCCAGATGCTAGGCATGCGGCTGCTAATTTTGAGAACCCGGGCACACAGCCGCGCCCATACAAGATTCCCAAGTTGATGGTTGAGAAGTTTACGGGGATAGAGATTTATCCCGGACTTGGCCCTGGTTTTATAGACTGGGATTACTTATTCGTGGAAGCATTGGAGATAGCGAAGATTTCGTCCGGCTTCTCATGGACGGAAAGACTAAAAGTTAACAAGCTTGGTGAGCACCTCGACGGTGCGGCGTCAATGTATTTTCGATCAAACATCGGCGTGTGGTGGAAGGTCTCACAGACCTTACATTATGTACTGGAACAGATGTGCGCGCATAAAAGGTAAATATTTCGCATCAACAGGCGGCACAGCTGTTTTCCAGCGAGAAAGATGCACGACGTTCTTGGAACGAGCATCTGCTGTATCTTTCAGCACTGGCACGCGAGAGCGAGTCCAGCGAGAATCTTATCAAGGAAAACCTGGTCAAGTATGCTGTGCCAAGTCTCAAGTATGCGATGATGACGAGATACAATCCGTCGCGCAAGGATTACATGTTGCACGCACAGGAGTTGGTGGCGTGGGTACAAGAAGTTGAGGAAGATCACGTCAAGAGCCGAAGGACATCATGATTAAGTGTGAACACCGTGCGACAATAAGAAAGCAGTAACGTGTTATGGTTGTGGCGGAAAAGGGCACATCCGACGATATTGTGGCAAGAGGTTCGACAGGAAGCAAGGTCACCGGAAGTGCAAGGCAATTCAGACAAGGAATACGGTCTAGCGACCATAGACACAAGTGCAGAGTGGTCTGCAATATTGAATTCAAGTGATTTGCGTGAAAGTGACGCATGGATACTGGACAGTGGATCGAGTCGCCATCTCGTGGGAGATGAGGCGTTACTCGAAGATGTGATGACATTTACGAATGACATGAAGATGACTTTACTTGATGGAAATTACATACAAGTGACCAAGATTGGCAAGGTGCGTCTACGGAGTATTGATGACCCAAGTACTGTGATAGCTTTGCAAGAAGTCTACTACTCCCCGAAGTTAGCAAGGAACCTGATTTAGTTAGGCAGATTAATGCAGAAAGGGTGCAACTTCGTGCATAGGAACGACAAGATGGAAGTGCGTTTGCACGGCAAGATAATGTCACTGTGAAAATGATTGGATCAATTTTGGTAGCAAATTTGCATCCGAAGTTGCGCGACAGCACGCCTACAGAGCTCACTGATGTGTTGATTAATGCTATCATGGATACCCATGAAGACGACACTCAGGAGGGTATTCTCTACCATTTTCATTTACGCTTAGGGCATATAGCCTATGATACCATCGAGCGTCTAGCGAGAGACCCCAGGTACGGTATCAAGATCATAAGTACAGCACGTCCCAACTGTTTAACGTGTGCGGAGGGTAAGGGGGCACGAAAGGCCCAGCCCAAAAGGGACTCTGGTGAACACTCCCCTATAGAACGAGTGGGTGGAGTCATATGCAGCTACCTCAAAGGTCCAATTGCACCCAGATATCGACGCGGAAATCGGTATCTCGTCATGTTTGTGGATCATTTCTCGTCCTACGTCCGCGTCTTCCCAGCGAAGACCAAAGACCAAGCTTCTAGAAAGTTTGAAAATTTTCTATCGTGGTTTGAAAGGGAATTCAATTGCAGAATACATGTAATGCGAACTGATGGAGGTCTCAAATACAAGAACGTGGATTTCTTTGTAAGAAGACTGGAATTAGACGTCAAGTTACGGAACCAGGATGTCCAGCGTCAAACGGGAAAGCGGAGAGACTGAACCGAACCATATTCAACATGGTTCGGTGCATGGGGTTTGGGTCGGGAGTACCGTTAACGTACTGGTCCGAGGCGGCTGAGTATGCCGCGTACATACTCAACCGTGCTCCCACCCGTGCAAATCCTGGGAGCAAATCTCCATAAGAGATGATGACGATGATCAAACCAAAAATTAATGATATTGTATCGTTTGGATCGCCGTACATGGTGTGGCGAGATCCTGGGAAGAAGGCGTTGAAGAAGAGAGCTGAAAGAGCTCTAATTATAGGAAAAAGTGATGAAACAAAAGGTTTCAAGGTTTTACTGCTGAAGGACCGTGTGGTTACGCCTACAAGACACATTAGTCAAATTGAGACACTGGATACGAAGGCTAGCGAGAAATTTACCAAGGCGTTAGCAGGCAAAGATTTTACGGTGGATGATGGTGAACCAAGTGTGGCTGATCGAGTGGAACATGACGTGGAGCAGCAGAGTTACAGTGAAGCAGGACGTTCAGAAGGTGCACGTATACAAGTACAAGGTACAGAAGCGGAAAGCGGTGAAAAAATGAGACGCGTAGTGCAACAGACCCAAAGACTCAAGGAATACAGGGACTGACTCAAGAGCAAGAAAGCCAGGAAGAAGTCTAGCGTGGGAGGAGCCATAGCCACGGAACAAGAGACAAATAAGACGACTGAAGGAGTGGAGGAAAACGCACTAGCAGTTTACGCAGTGATAGGACCGGATGATGTAGGTACCAGACCGAAGTATGCAGAAGATCCAAGAAGTTATGTTGAAGCCCACAAGAGAGATGATTCCGTCAAGTGAAAAGAAGCAGAAGACGCAGATTTAAGAGCGTTGGAGGAGATAGATACGTGGGAAGTTGTCAAGTGTCCAAGTAACAGGGAGATACCAGCTAATTAGGTATATAAGACCAAGGTTATGGCAGACGGAGAGATTAGGCGATACAAGGCGCTTTCGGTAGCGCGCGGGGAAAAGCAGATTTATGGCAGAGATTTTGTGTTCACGTTTTCTACAGTGATGTATCTATGCAACGTGAAAGTGGTGTTAGCGATTGTAACAGGGTTACATTTTGGTTACATTTAGTTATGTGGTGTATGTAAGTACACTACGGTTGAGGTCAGTGTTGACCGGTCCGAAAGGTTTGGACCTTTTGGTTATTTTAACCAATCAGTGCAGGAGCCCTTGTTGGAGGCGTGGCAGCCAGCCACGTGTTAGTACACAGGTGGTATACACTACATTTTGGCTAGGTACGAATTTAGTAAGTTCTACTTAGTATTACATATAGTTTACATTAGTTTAATTAATTTAGGCTAATTACATATTAAATAAACATTCAGTTTACATTTCACTCGAAAGACTGCAGGACGCGCGACCTCGACCGGTCGCGCGTGTAGTGAGTGCAGTAGCGTAAGGGAAGTTATTCCCTTAGCTACCCCTTTAATGGATCCTTGTGTTAAGGCATTAGCGAAAGTTAATAGTAAAACAAAGTGGAATCTTGGCCCCTAGTAAGAGAGTTCTCTCTTACTAAGCCCTTTTATAAGGGAGTATCGGCTAAGTAGCGGCGAACGCCTCTTTAAGGAAAGTCTTCCTCCGTGCGCTAGACGCACCGTGCGTGTACGCACCGGCTACATCTGGTAGCACTTGTAGTCAATCCAACACCTGTGTTGATAGGCTACGGCATCCTCTGCAAGAGATGAATCAGGACGATTGGGATAGGTTAACCCTCGTCCAGCAGGGAGACTTTAACAGGCTGTTATCCTTACTGGGTGACGAAGGTATGCAGCTCCTAGTGGAGGGGCCTTGAGGCCGTGAAGGCAAGGGTCAATGCCCTCATCGCCAATGAGGCGAGTTTAGGTGGAGGTCGTTTCACGGGGGGGTGTCCCCCATTGTCCTTTAAGATAAAGGAATTCACCGGTGAGAAAGGTGATAACCTGTATGTGTGGTTAGGAGAGGTCGAAACGGCCTTCTCCACAGCGAATGTGACCGCTGATCACTTGCAAGTGGGACTTGCACTGACCCATCTTACGGTTAAAGCCGTGCATGGGCGTTTACGTGCTTGGATTCGGTCATGGACGTGTTCCCGACCTGGGAGGTCCTTAAGCAGAAGCTTATGGACATGTATGCCACTCCTGATCTGGTTTTCCAGAATCAGCTGGCGTTTCTGAGGTGCCTTCAGGGCACTAAGGACTTGGAAACATATATCCAAGAGCTTAAGACCCTGTTGGCAGGGATGTACGCGAAAGCGTATTCGGACGATGTATCAATTCCCGTGTTTATGGGAGGCCTGAGAGAAGGGCCAGCACGTTCGGAGCTCTTCCTATGCCGACCCCAATCCCTGGGGGAGGCGTTTAAGATGGCGTTTAACGCCGAGAGGAATTTTCGTTCCTCTAAGGTGCGTCCCGAACCCATGGACTTGAGTCAGGTCGAAGCGGAGGAGAAAGCTTCCATTAAGAGCCACGCTGACTCTACTTCACTGTGTTCTGTAGCGGAGCTCCAGGCATTGCTGCAGCGACAGGGGCCGCTGAGATGCTTCCTGTGTGGAAGTGCGGACCATCTGCGGAACAGATGTCCGCGGATCCCCCAGCGAGATATTCGCTTTAAGGGGCCAAGGGTAGGTAAGAATCCCTCGCCCAAGCCGTCGGGAAACGACGGCTCCGAGTAGGTGCGGGGCGCCCTACTGGGGGATCCATCAGTGCTGTTAAACCCAGGGTAGAGGCCTACAGAACAAGTCCCCGAGGGAAACGGTGCTTTCTAGCACCGAGTTGGTGTACCATCCAGGGTTGCTGGTCGTCTTTGCGGACGTGAAAGGCTTTGATAATCCTTGGAGAGTCTTGATAGACTCTGGAGCGTCTGACAATTATGTCAGACGAGCTTCTGTTGAGAATAGTCGGCTGTATGACGAGGCCCTAGAGGCACGTTCTCGTGACGTTGTCACGGTCCGACTAGCGACGGGCGTACAGGTTACTGTACCCAAGGTCTCGATTGACCTTAAGCTGAAGTTTGCAGACTTCGACAGCATAGAAAGTTGCCTAGTACTGTATTTGGACACGAGGTATGACCTCATTCTGGGCATGAAGTGGCTGGAACGCCACGAGCCATGGATAGACTGGAAGTATAAGTCCATTGGCTCAACGCACACGCGATCAGGTGAAGCATTGGCGAGTCATGAACCCACCTTTTCTCGATCGCAAAAGCGATTCTGGCGTGAGATGCCGGAGATTGGAATGTCTGAGATGATCAGTCCCAATGAGGTCAAGGAAGTGTTCCTTGACGAAGGGGATTCGGCGATTAATCCCTAAGCTGATATAGGCGAGACTGGTGAGTAGCCAGTGTTAGAGGTGGATTCCTCTGAGGTTAAGCGCGAGGCGCTTAGAGAAGAGACCCGAAGTTCGTCTCTTTCGAACGTCGGAAATGATTCCGACTACGCCGTTGTAGGTGAGACCGTCGAGTCACCGGTGGTAGAGGTAGTGACACCTGTGGATAGGCGCGATGCTCTTCTAATAGATGGGGCAATTGAATCCCCCCATCTGGCTCCCGGGATGAGTCCCGAGGCTAGTAGTCAGCAGTCCTATCGGATGATGAATATCGTGACAGGTGTTGTCACGGAAGGCGTAAACCTGGAACAGTTGCCTGGGGTAGGAGAACTGTTGACGTTGGAGGAGATGTCCTTCAGCGAGTTTGAGACTGCTGTGAAAGCAGGTGAAATTGACGAGGTTGTCGTATTGCGTCCGGAAGAGGAGTTGAACTCCTCATCCACGATGGACGAGTCAGTTTTGGTGAAAACCAAACAATGAACCAGCGATTTTTAATCGCTTGGTGACCCAACTCTTCCGTCCTCATAGAAAGGACGCTCATACGTACTTCGACGATATATTGGTTCATAGTCGTGCGGAAGGCGACTTATCTGATATTCAGACGCACCTGATACATCTTCGAGCGGCTATCGGATGTATGCGAGCGCATCAGTTATATGCAAACACATCTAAATGTATCTTTGGTGCTGAGGAAATTCCTTTCCTCGGATGCTTCATCGGTAAGGATGGAGTGCTGGCGGATCCCGCGAAGGTGAAAGCCATTGTGGAGTGGCCTTCGCCTGTAAATCCTAGAGATTTACGGAAGTCGCTTGGATTAGCCAATTATCTCCACAAGTACAGCTAGAACTACGCTGAAATGGCGAAGCCATTGACCGACCTTCTTAAGAAGGATGTTGATTGGTGATGGGAAACTGAACACAAAAACGCTTTTGAAGCGGTTAAGGGAAGCTTGTTAAAACCTCCCGTTCTTGCTCTCCCAGACTCTGGGAAACCCTTTAGCGTCGTCTGCGACGCCTCCGATTTCGCAATCGGATGTGCTTTGTTACAAGCAGGCGATGCGGGATGGGAACGCGTGATTACGTTTGAGTCGAGGCAGCTTGAAGCTGCCTAACGGAATTATCCCGTTGATGACAAGGAGCTACTTGCTATGAAGTATTCCCTTGTCAAATTTAGGGTTCACCTACTCGGCTCAAAGCCGTTCGTGGTTTATACAGACCACGCGTCCTTGCGGACAGCGACGAAGTCGCCTCATATCTCCCAACGGATGGCCCGTTGGCTCTCCTTCTTTGCGGAGTACAACTTTGAGGTTAAGTATAAACCTGGCAAGCAAAACGTGCTTGCAGACGCGTTGTCGCGTCGTCCCGATTACGAGCTCGCTCACGCGACATTCGTCACCTCGTCTGTGGTGGATCTCATACGCCAGGCATATGAGAAAGACCCACAATGTACGGCCCTTGTCAGCGCGTTGGGTGGAAAGGGACTTGGCTCGTCTGAGCGTACCCAGTCAAGTCGAGCTAAAGCTCGGTTACACCGTTACAGGTACTGTGACGGTTTGCTATATTATAGCACGAGCGCGGAGGACACTCCGCGGGTGGTGTTCCTCATGATGAGGAACTAAAGTACAGAGTCCTCGTTGAGGCACACGACGCCCCTACAGGGGGTCATTTAGGTCGGGATAAGACCTAAAGCGCTTTAAGCACTTTGTATTGGTGGCCCAAGATGTATAAGTGGGTCGGTGCGTATATTCGCACCTGTGAAACGTGTCAGAGGGTCAAACCCTCTGCAGAGTCAGCTGCGCCTTTGGCGAGATTATCTGTTACGACGGAGTGTTGGAAGTCCATTAGTATGGATTTTATCTTCGGTTTTCCGAAGGATAAGGCCGGCAACACTGGCATGTTGGTCTTTGTATACCGTTTGAGCAAGATAAGGCGGTGCAAGAGTCCATTGATGGACAAGGAACAGCAAATTGTTCCTAGACCGTGTCTTTCGACAGCATGGTCTACCCGATTCCGTTGTGTCGGATCGGGATCCCCGTTTTACGGGACAGTTTTGGGGAGCGCTGTTTAAGGTGATGGGCACCAAGCTCCTCATGTCCACTGTGGATCATCCGCACACGGACGGTCAGACGGAACGCGTTAATCGCGTTGTAGAAAATATTCTCCGGGGTTTATGTCCGGATTCTCCAAAGAGTTGGAGTGAGATGCTTCCTATGGCCGAATTTGCTATAAATAATTCAGTTCATGCATCGACGGGGTTTACCCGTTTTACGTGAACGGATTAGTGAATCCGAGGGTTCCGTTAACGCCACGTGTTTGTGGCCCAGGGATTAAGGGGGGATGATTCCCTGATGTCAGTCCTGTATCAGTGTGAAAGCACATCGATAACTTCTTATCGACGCGCCTTAGTGTCTTACGACACGTCTGCGATGCCATGGAGGAAAGCCAAGACAAGCAGAAGGAGCAGGACGACCGCAAGGGTCGGCGTAACGAAAGGGTGTACAAAGTAGGAAAAGTGTTCTATTAAACGCTAAAAATCTTCCTACACATGCAGTTTCCAACGTGGTGCGGAACAAACTGCGGCCCAGGTTTGTGGGGACTTTCAAGGTGCTATCCCGAAAGGGCTTGGCGTACACCTTGGATATTCCGAAGGCGATTCATACGCATCCAACCTTCTATGTAGGTATGCTTAAGCCATACCAGAACCCGGAGGCGGGTCCCCTCTTGGAGGGGGTTAAAAAGGCAGGTAGCCATATGAGCCGTAAGACACGGCAGGGCGGAGGAAGTCCGACAGGGCAGAAATACGATCCTGAAGCTCCGCAACGAGAGAATCGAGGGAGGCAAGCCGCCCCTCGAGGCGTTCATTCGCACTTCTCTCGTCGCGGATCATGGATGCGACGGCTGTGTCGATCACAGCGCTCGTGGAACTCACGTCGCAATAGCGCGACCTCCTCCTCCAGTTATCGATACAGATGGTACTCCACATTAACATGTGGAGCGTCTGATGGCACGACGCCATCAGCGGGGTGAGACCCAGTACCTGGTGAAGTGGAAAGGTTATCCACATTCACAGAGTTCGTGGGAGTCCGAGACTCCCCTGCGGAAGGATTTCCGTGACGTCGTTGATGCTTTCGAGCGGGAGAACCCCGATGCGGGCCGACGACCAAAGGGGCGCAAGAAGCCCCTTCACTCCCAGTAGTTGGGAGTTTGTCGGAGGCAGAAGCAGAGTTTGCGTTGCTCTCCGTCACCACATCGAGAGCAGGGCGCGTGTAATAAGAGGCAGGTAATTTCCCCAGAGCTTTGGCCTGGGCATACGCCAAGCGCAACGCCCTCTCTACCCGAACGTCGGGTTCGGAATAGCTGTTGTACAGCTCATCAAAGTTGGGGAGATGATTATCCCCTTCCGCCCAAGCGTGAAATGCCCGTTCTGCCTCCTCGACATTATCGTCTCGTAGGAGTACGTAGGGAACCTCGTGGAGGGGCTCAACGACGGCTCCCCGTGCCTGTTTCCCGAGTCGCACTCGGTACGACTTGACAGTGAACTGCTTCGGTGTTAGCAGTTTGGCCCGGAGTTGTTTCCGGCGTGCGATTTCACGCAGCAGTACAGCCGCAGGACCAGGGATATAGGAGGCTAACCCCCTCTTCACCTCGTTCTTAGCCTTCTTTTGAGGATCACGAGGACCCTTCCGTGCCGATACGGCATGTTGGGCTTCATGAACCGTGTCTGGTTCATTGGTGATGGTCGCCTTCGGCGACCCAGATGCATCATCCGCAGTTGGTAAAGGAGGCGCATGAGTTAGCGCATTTTCCCCACGTGTGGGGAATGGATTGGATGACCGACAGCGCCGTTCGGCGCTGTCGGAGTGGTTAGCCATTGGGGAGATATCCCCAAGGGCATCCACCTCCGAGTTATCGGAATAGTCTACATCCTCAGCACCACTAAAGGTGCTCATGGTTAGCCAGAAGTTCTGGCAGTTGGAGTTCTACAACTAAAATTGTTTTATTGCGTAAGCAATAGTATTGATGGGGGAGGATGTAACAGGGTTACATTTTGGTTACATTTAGTTATGTGGTGTATGTAAGTACACTACGGTTGAGGTCAGTGTTGACCGGTCCGAAAGGTTTGGACCTATTGGTTATTTTAACCAATCAGTTCAGGAGCCCTTGTTGTAGGTGTGGCAGCCAGCCACGTGTTAGTACACAGGTGGTATACACTACATTTTGGCTAGGTACGAATTTAGTAAGTTCTACTTAGTATTACATATAGTTTACATTAGTTTAAATTAATTTAGGCTAATTACATATTAAATAAACATTCAGTTTACATTTCACTCGAAAGACTGCTAGGCGCACGACCTCGACCGGTCGCGCGTGTAGTGAGTGTTGTAGTGTAAGGGGAATCCTTCCCTTAGCTACCCCCTTTTTAATGGAGCCTTGTATCAAGGCGTTAGCTTGTGCTAACTTGTAAACCAAAGTGAAATATTGGCCCCGAGTAAGAGAGTACTCTCTTACTAAGCCCTTTTATAAGGGCGTATCAGCTAAGTAGCGGCACATCGCTGCTTAAGGAAAGTCTTCCTCTGTGCTCTATCCGCACCATGCATGTTCGCTCCGGCTACAGCGATGGATCAAGTGTGGAATGTGCCAGCGCGGCACGGTGATCTGCCGAGCGCATATCCAAAGGCGCATGCAGAGCAGAATTTCGAGATTTTTCTCAAGATACCTCAAGGTATGAAGATCCAAGATAAAGTGTTGCAGAGTTTCGAAGTGGAATCGACTAAAGGGTTGGCTTTACGTTAAAAAAGGAATTTGTATGGATTAAAGCAAGCAGGGCGCATGCGGTACGAGTTGTTACCCAAGACATTATGTGACTTGAAGTTTGAACAATGCATGACCGACACGTGCATTTTTTTCTTAGAAGGATGTTGAAGGTATTGTTATTGTTGGAGCTTACGTGATGATTTGTTAGTGACAGGTACGAAGGTCGAGTTGGTGTACATATTCTTCAAGACGATGCAAGTGTTGGAGTTAAAGGATATCGGTCCGGTAGAGAAGTTTTAGGCATACGGATTGGTGGAAACCAAGAAAAAGGATACGCGATAGAGCAAGAGGAGACGATCGATGAACTGCTGACCAAGTACAATATGGAAAGCGCGAATTCAGTGCAACTACCGATTACGAGCACAAGTGATGAAGCTGATGATGATAAACTTTTACCCAAGGATGCGGTGGCTGGTGTGCCAACCCAGAAGATGTTCCAGTCGATAGCGGGGAGCCTACTATGGATCTCAAGATGTACAAGGCCGGACATCTCATTCGCGGTGCACAAGGTCACGAGACGCATGCATGCACCAACTCGAGGTCATTACAAGTTGGCGAAGAAGATTTTGCTATACTTGAAGGGGTCGAAGGAGCTGAAGTTACGTTTGGAGTGCAAGTCGAGAGATGAAGCAAGTTTGCAGTTAGTGGGGTATACAGAGGCAGATTTTGCCGGAGACAAGCATGACCGAAAAAGTGTTAGAGGATGCGTGGTGTTTTTGAATGGAATGGTTGTTGGCTGGACATGTAAGAAGCAGGGTGCAGTCGCGTTGTCAACCGCTGAGGCAGAGTTCGTTGTAGCTGCCGTCGGTGGCAAGGAAGTGCTAGGTTTGAAGGAGCTACTTGGTGAGATTGGTTTAAAAGTGGAGATGCCGATGATTTTACGCATGGATAACCAAGCAGCGATAAGACAATTGGAAGACGAAGCAAGTGGTGCAGCGTCCAAGCATGTGGACGTGAAGCTCAAGTTCCTGAAAGACTACGTCAAGCGCGAAGCGGTGAGACCGCTGCATGTGGCCAGTGATGATATGATCGCAGATCTTCTGACAAAGCCACTGTGTGCAGTGCGGGTCTCACGCTTACGCAGCAATATTGGATTGGGCTGATGATGAGTTGCATATGAAGTGGCGCGATGCTCGCGGAAGGTGTAACAGGGTTACATTTTGGTTACTTTTTTTTATTTAGTTATGTTGTGTACGTAAGTACACTACGGTTGGGGTCTGTATTGACCGGTCCGAAAGGTTTGGACCTATTGGTTATTTTAACCAATCAGGGAAGGAGACCTTGGTGGAGGCGTGGCAGCCTGCCCGTGTTGGTACACAGGTGTGTACATTACATTTCGGCTAGGTACGGATGGAGTAAGTTCTACTTAGTATTACATATAGTTTACATTAGTTTAATTAATTTAGGCTAATTACATATTAAATATATATTCAGTTTACAAAACACATTAATCCAGCTGGACCCACGACCTCGACCGGTCGCGCGTGCTGTGCGTGTTTGTAGCCAAAGGGAATACCTCCCTTAGCTACTCCCTTTATAAGGGAAGCCTTGTTTTAAGGCGTTAGTTAACTCTAACTGGTAAACCAAGGGAAATATTGGCTCCGAGTAAGAGAGAACTCTCTTACTAAGCCCTTTTATAAGGGCGTATCAGCTAAGTAGCGGCACATCGCCGCTTTAGGAAAGTCTTCCTCTGTGCGCTAGCCGCACCCGCGTATACGCACATGCTACAGAAGGAGTGTTGAAATTTTGTCAAGCTAAGCGTGTGTGCAAGCTGCATACAAATTTCAAGTTGTGCGCGATCATTGTGGCCATTTTTGCATTTATGCATTTCTAGTACTTTGGAATTTTATCTTTATATTAAGTTTTAGGTTAGGTTCTTAGGTACGCATTTTAAAATTTAGTATATCTTTTACCGTTTAAGTCGCTTTACATCCTGCCCTCGTGCGCACCTACCCTTATCAGGTAGGGCGCGCTTCTTTACAAGAAACTTCGATCCCAACGGCAGTCAGCCACTAATGGTCTGAACTGCCATTTTGGAAAGTTACACGTGCCCCCAACTCGTGTCAACTTCCGACATGGATAATAAAGATTGTTTGCGTTTTATTGGTGATATTACGTTTCTTTCTGTTGCTATCGTTTCGTTGCGGAATTACACGCGTTAGTACTATCAAAGTGACTGGAACGCGTGTGGATCAGTACGCCGAACTGACATGAGTGACGACGAGCATTTATACTAGGTCACTTGTTAGCTTCCTTGTGTCCACGACGGTAGACGGCCCAGAGGTATACGTGCGCATCAGATTAGGGCAATCATCTAGCTCAGTAAAATATTATGGGCGAGGGAAAAACCACCCCAGCTTTTTCGCAAAATCACCCCAACCGTGGGCTTTTCATCCCAACCGCATAACTTATTTATTGTGGACACCAAAAACGAGCCAACTACTACCTTTAGCTAGCATATGCAACTTTCCGCTTGCTACTCGTGAGCTCATGGCTGCAATAGAATTGTCTTCTATTCCTGCGCAGCAGCTACTGTCACCACAAGAGATCGAACCAGTTGGTGTCGTTGCTGTGGACGAGTCGTTTTATCATCAGACTCGAATTCCGGGCTCACAGATGATAATATTTGCGATGGTGTTGCGGTAGAGTCTAAATTCGCTTGCCTTGTTTGGCCAGGTGTATTTCAATCCTCATGTACCGTCAGAACGCCGGGGCTAGTAGTGTTCACTCCATAGTAGGACGAACTGAATAAACACGAGAGCACACCCTTGCAGCAGAAGGCAGATCTTAAACTACCCGTCCACGTGATCTCGGCGTTCCCAGCGTCCTTAGACTTATAAGTTTGACTATCCAATGCTATATTATGTGCCTTTTCGCTCGAGATGGAAAATGCAGAAGTACGCTGACAATTTTTCGTAATGCCTTGGTGAGGCGCCACCTCGTACTTGGCTTTTAGCATCTCAAAGAGCCCCACTTCGAGGCCGTGCCAGCCGTCAATTATGGCCTGAATAGTGACATTATCCAGCTTGGACGGATTATAGGCGCGGTAGAACGTGACGAGGGCGTCGCGCGTCGCCAACGTAGCGTCATACTCGGCGCGGTCATTCGGGTTCGACAAGATTGCGTAAGCCGCCGGCACGCCCTCCCATCGCGCTAGCGCCTCTGCCGACGGCGTTCTGTCGGGGTGGCACTCGAGCGCCAATTTGTGGTACGCCTTACGGATCTGGACACACAAAAGCAGACGACAGGCGAGGCATTATTAGTCCTTAAAGTTATGCGCTTGGGGTGAAAAGCCCACGGTTGGGGTGATTTTCCCCTCGCCCAAATATTATTGATTGACACAAAAAAAGACATTGCCTCGAGATTTTATACCTCTTGAAGTTGATTGAATTCTAGTACACGCGTTAGAAAAGGTTTAATGATTCGACATTTGAGAGCGCATAGAATGGGTTACGCATGCTGATTAGTGAGTGGTGTACGTGACTGTTGACGGGATCAGAGGCCTCGCATGCGCAAAGCAGTGAATGAAAATTTAGAACAGCGCGTCCGCTACCAACTACTGTGGTGCAATTACCTAAAGCTCGTACATTTCAAAGAGCTTCAATCCACTATCTTTAAATGAGATCCGCAACGTTCATAGGCATCTCATCAATCTGTGTGCTGTAGTACTGCTCAATGTCTCGCAGAATGCGGATGTCGTCGTCCTTGACAAAGTTAATAGCTACACCCTTTCGCCCAAAACGACCGGAACGACCGATCCGGTGGATATAAAGCTCACGGTTGTTCGGTAAGTCATAACAGATAACAAGCGACACCTGCTGCACGTCCAGACCACGGCCCCAAATATCTGTTGTGATGAGCACGCGAGAGCCACCCGAACGGAACTCTTGCATAATAGTATCACGCTCTTTTTGTGGCATATCCCCGTGCATTGCTGATACGGTAAAATTGGCCTCGCGCATCTTGGAAGTGAGCCAGTCCACCTTTCGCTTCGTGTTACAAAAGATCACAGCCTGCGTGATCGTAAGCGTGTCGTACAAGTCACACAATGTGTCAAACTTCCACTCTTCTTTCTCAACAGCAACAAAAAATTGCTTGATGCCTTCTAACGTTAACTCGTCACGCTTCACCAAGACCTTGACGGGTTCATTCATGAATTTGCGTGTCAAGTCAAGCACCTCCTGTGGCATCGTAGCCGATACTAGCAGCACTTGAGTTGACGGAGGCAAGTAGCGATAGATATCATAGATTTGCTCCTTAAATCCCTTGTTCAGCATTTCATCAGCTTCATCAATTACCAACATTTTGATTTTACGTGTGCGCAAGTTGCGACGACGGATCATGTCAAAAATCCGACCGGGAGTGCCCGATACAACTTGCACACCAAAGTCCAGTCGACGAATGTCTTCGCCAACACTTTTTCCACCGATACAGGCGTGACATTGCACGTTCATAAAATCTCCCAGAGCCAGTACCACTTTCTGCGTCTGCTCAGCCAACTCTCGAGTTGGTGAGATCACGAGCGCTTGCGTTTCATTGCTCGTAATATCCAGAGACTGCAAGATGGAGATAGAGAACACTGCCGTCTTGCCCGTTCCTGATTGTGACTGAGCAATCAGATCCCGACCTTGAATCGCAGGTTTGATCGCTCGTTGCTGGATAGCCGAGGGCTTTTCAAAACCTAATCGACACGCCATAGAAGAACACGATTAGCCTTCGTTGTTGCGGCTTTAGCGCTAGTTACCATAAGAGTAAATTCCCCTCAGCAGATCCTCCTTTAGTCCCATGGCCTCAAATGTTGGGAAAACAGTGATGTCCTTGGACGTGGTAAACTCGATCGGTTCGTCGTCATGCTCGTCCACAAGGCTCGTACCTGAGAATGTCACGCAAAAGGAAAAAGCATTCGCAAAGGCAGGGTGAGATGGATGGACAGGCTAGTAGAAATGCGCTCGCGTACGTCTTTTCTTGACATCCTCGCGCGGCATTTTTAGTATCGTAACTTTCGTGCCACTCAACCGCATACAAAAGACCACCCGTTTTTGTGACACGAGAGTGCTACTTAGGCAGGATATCCAGTGTCGTTTGAAAATTGACAAGGTAGGAAAGAAGGTACCGGAGCGGAATGCGAAGTCTAATCGTATAATTATCTGAAGAGCTACGATTTCACAACAGCAAGACCTTATCAAATCACAAAAAGCATCAATTAAATTTCCTTCTTTACAAGAAGAGGTCATGGCAGACGATTTCGTACTCGAGTATGACATGCTGCAGCTCATTGACGGTGACGACAGTTTTTCCATCGACTTGATGGGTGGATCCACTTCCGAAGCGGCGTATGCAGACGTTGGACCGTTCCTGACGAACTGCTCAGTGGATGTCAGTATCGCCGCACCGCCAACGCTCGCACCCCCATCCCTCTCAAAATCCCGAGAAACGGTGGCCACGCTCCCGGATAATTTCTCCGAGTTGCTATTGGACAATGAAGTGGCTCAGCGATATGAGTTAGAGAAAGCGGTACACATCGATTCGAACCTGAAGAAGCCCGACAAGCAGACGGGACGGGAGCAGAAGAATGGCGCGCTTAATGTGGACGCGTTCACGAACTTGGCCATCCTGTCGTCGCCATGTCCGAGTGTTCCGAGCTCATGTCCCAGCACAAAAGACGGCTCTCCATGGAACACGGAGGCAGGAGACGAGTATGACGTGGGACCGCCTTTGCTAGCTGCTGCTCGCTCAACGACAAAGGTGGAAAAACAGGTGCAAACGTATCAAGTATCTACCGTGGAGCAACGTATGGTGTCGATGACTCCACCGGAGTCGTCACTGTCCCCGGGCCAAACAGATAGGAGCGTATCCGCGTCCCCACTTTCTGGTCTGTCGGACGTGACTGTTGAGAAGATTGGAGACGATGACGATGAGATGGAGAAAGAAATGATGGATGTACGTGGTAAAACAAGCAAGAGTGGCGTGCAACAGCCCCTTTCCTCTGTAGACTCATGGCTTGTTATGTGGTTATACAGGATGAGATTGATTTATTGGGAAAAGAAGCAAAATATCTGGATGCACAAGTGGATTTTTTGGTGTCTCGTGCAAAGTCGAGCCGTCCTAGGCGACAGAGTATTAAGCAACACCGTTTTCGCGATGCTCAGCACCTAAAGTTGCTAGCCAAAAGCCAGCAAGACAATCAGCTCTTGAACAACCTCGTCATGCAGCAAAAAATCTATCAAGACAACTTTCAGGCCATGTTGGCGGTCGCTCCTGTGAATGATGTGGTTAGTTTGCGGTCTTGCACTCGTTCACTGTAGTGCTTTTCTAGGGTATAATAATGTGGTTTCTTTCGTGCGCAGCGTATGGCGTTGATGACGCCCATCGAGTCGTTCATTCGTCTTGGCAAAGACTTTAACGAGCGGAGGAAGACTATTTTGTCTCTCCGCGAGGAAAAACTTGACGTGACATACAAATTTATTGAACAGAAGGCAAAAGGCTTAGACTTTAACCAGCCATACCAATATTCGGACACGTTTGAAAAGTTCGGCAAGCACTACTGTGTGAACTTTGCTATCTCTAAGTTTGACGACGTTAGCGTTTTTCAAGTTGGACGCGCCATCTACGAGATGATTGCAGGAAAGGATGAGGCGGCAATCTGCGCAATAGGAAGCACAATGATATATGAGGTGTGCTGCAACCATACTCTTTTACCAACAGAGAGAATGTTAATCCTATGGTTGCTCGCTTTGTTAGTCACTCGATACGATCAAGTGTAACTTCATGCACCAGCGAATAATCTCGAGCATGAAGTGGGACGATGAAGATGCAGCTCAGATGCCTGACATGGAGTCCAATGCCATCTTCTATTGCCGGTTTAGTGACAACTCGGCGGTTTTAGCAACAGACTATATCGACCAAGACGATTTGCATCCATACGACACTTCAAACCGTATTCGCAAGGATGTGGCCAGTGGCGTTGTGCTCTCGGGTCACACGGATGCTGATGGCAAAAAGTTTGTCGTGATGAAGCGCTTCTTGATGGCCAAATACCACATGTATTCGCACAAAGTGTCGCAGGAGCAACAAGATCGTTTCTTTGCCAGCATGCCAAGGTGCACTGATTCCATGAAGGCACTGATTACCGACCACATTCAGCGCGACCAAGCAGTGGCTTCACGCGTATGTGACAATTGAGCAGCGAGCGGACTCGTGTATTGAAGATGCAGAAAGCAGCCGCTGCTCTCCATGTGTTAAAGTTAATGCACCACTTAAGCAGGACGACGACAAACTATTGAGTATATTCGTCAACATCGTTTGCATCGTTTGTCAATCAACTCATGGCTAAGTGCCCTTTGAGCACTGACTCCAGCTCCTTCCCACTTTTCAACTGAATGCTTCCAGTTCAATACATACCGATCGATAGGTAGCATTTGTCTTAACCGTTTTTGAAGGTCTGCCTGTAGATACATTATTGCGCTAATCTAAACATTGAATGCATAGAACACCAACAAAATGGTTGCCGAAGACAACTGATTACTGTGCGAACGATTCGCTATGATATGAATCGCCCAGAACAAGGCGAATACAGAATACAAATCCACCAACAGAGCTCTCGAAATAAATGCCAAGCGCGAATTCGGCGAATTCAATGTTCGAGGGTGGATCTCGGTTCTTGGAGCAACCACTAGGGGTGAAGCCAGCGGCACCCGTTGGTTGTGTATATTTTATATTCAACATTCGAAAAAATCGAAATCAAACACGCATACTAGACACAGCCCACAGCCCTCCTTGTGACACTGTGTGGTGGAGTCGGTTTCCAAATTCAGAACCTAAACCCAATTTCAAACTGTTCGCTACCACTCACCTTCGTCGAGGCGTACTGCTGCGTGCACGTTCCAGATACCTTAGGAGTACTTATGCGCGTAGTTCCACAACAAGACGAAAGCAGAAAAGTGTAACAACAGTAATAAAACGTAAATCCACTTTATTATCCACGTTATATCCACTTGTTAATCCACATAATACGAAAGAAAGCGTGACCGTAACAAACTCCACACTCCACGAAACAGAGAAAACTTCCAGCCGAAATAACGGTGTACTCCACTCCACTTTCGTTCTTGCTCGAGAACAGTCAAAATCCAAAGTGATTTTATTAGTATTAAGATTAAAACTTAAACTAATACAGTAAGGGTTTTGCTAACGTACATACCGTATGTAAGTACATACCCCCGGTATGAGGCTGAAAATAGCCAATCAACCCTAAACCCTAAACCCTGAACCCTAAACCCTAAACCCTGCAGGCTCAAAACAGCCAATCAAAATCGAGTAAAATCGAATTTTAAAACGTACGATATGTAAGATTAGTGTATGCACGATACATACGGTATGTATGTTAGCACCAACCCAACTAATAATAGTGGGTCAGACATAAGAAAAAAAGTGTTTTTTTCGTGAAATAAACACTCGCGATATGAATGTTCATATCACACGATATACACACTTTGTATATGAGCAGCTCTCGAGCTGCTCATATCCGAAATAAACGTTTATTTCGTTTTGAAATACCCCTTTGGTGAACGGGCCCAATCAGGCCGCATCAACGGACCCTATTTCTGGGTCCTAAGAAGGTGTAGCGACGGAAGTGCCAACGGACGACCGTCCCTAACGTTCCTACACTCTCCTTCCTTGCACAAATAGCGCTCTCTCGTACATACACCTCTACCTTCCTGCTTTAACCTCTCAGTAAACAGTCAAATAGTAATCATGACAAGACAGTCGGCCAGACGTGAACTTCTAACATACCTGCAACAACCCTGCGCTTTTGCTCTTATAGTCGAAGTCTTCGGGTCGTCCACCCTGTCCGACGTCGATTTTTTTCTTTTTTTCTACCTCACGCCGCGATCTCTTAGGCAGAATCATGCCCCTAAAAAAACACGCCCAATCAGCATTTGGCCCTCGCATCAACACTTACTTCCGATCACAGTGCTTTGCGTATTTGAGGTGAAATAAACACTTTTTTGAAGTGAAATAAACGGGTCACTCAGATCGGCAGGGGTGTATATCAAATTTGATATAAACCTGATTTTTGATTGATATAAACGTTTATTTCGTTTGGGCTAAACTTTAAGTTTGACCCCCTTAGTATGCATATACAAGTGTAGGTACCCGTCGTACCCACGGGGCAGGGCATAAAAACCGTCTGCCCGTCTACAAAACTTGCCCCCATGTATTTCCAGGGTTATGGTAGCGAAAACATAGGGCGAGAACCACGCGGTGGTTCTCGCCCTATGTTTTCGGTGCTAGCCGCACCCCACTGCCCCCATGACAGAGCACCGCCCAATCAAAAGGCTGGAAAAGGACCATCGTACGGATGGTATTCTTTTATATATATAAAATTTCACCGCCTACAAAATGTCGGTATGTAAATCTGCTATTTCTAACCTACGATAAAGCCGAATAGTTTTTTTTTACTTAACTGGGGGATGGTACCCGTCGTTCCAACGAACTGTCATTGAAATTTCATTGAAACTACACTATATATACATTTACTTTGAAACAAAAAGAAAATATTTTGTTGCTGTTATAGGCATACGTTGCTTTGTAGTCTTTCCGGTACTTTTTCAACAGAGTTGCCTCAGCTTCTTCTGGCCGCTCTCCTTCGAGGAGCATCCACTTGTGAGCTTCGACGACATGAATTCTGTTATTATATACACTCGGTTATTATATAGATCGATCGATAGATAGAAAAGTCGCGCGTTTTGGTTTGGTGGCAGATTTTCACTCTAGTTTCCTTACACTAAACCATAATAGTTGGATTTATCTCAGTATACTTGTCGCGGTCCAAGTACCGGTATCGGTTCAAAAAGTATGGGTAGGAACCCTTTGTGATTCGTGATTAATCTGATTTAAAGCTCTACAAGTTCACTACGCGTTCTCTATAGCAATAAAAAGGGTGTGCCACAGTTGTTGCGCAAATGTTACTATAATGTTGCAGTTCTTTACAACAGTGGGATGCTTCTTGATTAGGTGATACACTGACGGAACTCGACTGCAATTCTCATCACCTTTGCTACTGCCTCTGGGTCATCAGCATTTACGTGAAATGTTGGAAGAGTGTGTATCCATTTTGGACTTTGCACTCTTCCGAATAGTGGAATCCCATTGGCTGTTCAGGTAAGCCATACATTTATTGATTATAATAGCGGTTACGAGATTAAGTTGCATTAGGACTGGATAGCTACTTAAGTAACCATAAAATAATATATCTTACTTTCCGTTTTGCATTTATATTATGAGTACAAGCACTGAACTCTCTGTGGTCACTACGCGACGCACGCCTCTACACACCTCCCGCTGATCCTCCCGCGCTGAAATTTCGTCAGCAGGTGCGTCTTGATCGCGTGAAGCGCACGCAGCTATTTTTGTTGAGTTTTAACAGGTTATGAGCCCAAGTTGCGCCAAGTAATCTCGTGGAGTTTTCTTGGTGATTGGAGTGTGCTCTCTTGGATATTTTCTCGTTGTTACGTTTCGTGGAGCTTGTGGAAAGTCCCCCATCGAAGGGGTAGTGATTGACGAACGTGCCTGAAGGTGTTTTATTAAGTTTATGATGTTTGATTCTGATGGAGACGATGTGCCCTCTGTGGATGAATTTTGGACGCTGGTGCGCGACTTGAGGGAAGTCGCGAGCACTGCAAACAACCCGGATGCAGGGCAAGCCAGGCCAGCATCCTCGAATAGATCCCCTGAGTGTAAAAGAGAGGCACCGGTGCGTATTCCGCAGTCCGAGTTCCGGGAGAGTCTTCAGAATTACCGTCCGTTCGGCCAGCAGATGTCGTTGAACGACCTGGCTGCGGACGAAGGGGTAGCTGGCGCACGGCCACGCCTACATGTACATGCAGCACCCAGTAAGACTCCCGCTGCGGTGCAAGGTGCAGGCGGTGACGGAGTTCCGCTGCGCAGGGAAATGTACCGGTGCAATACACCGGGTACAAAATACATGAGTTAAGTATTAAAAAGTTTTCAGGGCGTGAGCTGTATCCCGGTCTGGGTGCAGGCTACCGCCAATGGGCCTACCTGTTTATGGAGGCGATCGAGATTGCAGAGATGAATTCTGGTTTCCAATGAAGCGAACAGTTAAAAGTAAACAAGTTCGGCGAGCATTTGGAAGGCACCTCCACGGAATACTACCGGACAAATGTTGCATGGTGGTGGCGGGTGCGACCGACGCAGATCTACTTGATGGACCAGATGTGGTTGGTATTCAGAACTACTATATCCCACCACCAAGCTGCTACCAGGTTCGCGATGTAAAAGGATGCCCAGCGCAGCTGGACGGAGCATTATTTGTACCTAGTAGCTCTGGCTCGCGAAAGCGGGTCGAGTAAAAAGTTGATTGTTGAAAACATCGTCAATTACGCTGCGCCGTGGCTGAAAATTTTGTTGATGGCGAGGTATGACCCAAGGAGGGGGGATTACCTCAGCCATGCGCAAGAGATGATTGCCTGGGCGCAGGAACTGGAGGAAGATGCAGTGAAGCCGATTCCCGCCCTTAAGTTGCACGCGCATGCAGCAACATATGGTAAGGGGCGGCGCGTATGATACGCCTGCGGTGGCTAGGGGCACATACAAAGGTATTGCCCCGAGAAGCAACGGAAGAGTGGAAGCGATCGCAGTCAAGGGCCGAGCCGTAGCGGCAGTGAAAGGTCGTCAAAGCGTTTCGTTCTTTCGACCATGGATACCACTATAGGTGCATATGTAAATGCATGTGGAAATGAAAGCGACATTGAAAATGTTTGGATTATCGATAGTGGTGCTAGTAGACACTTGGTGTCGAACGCGAATTTATTGGAAGATGCAAAGGACTGTGGTCCTGATGATAGTTTCGCCTTGCCGGATGGTGGCACCCTACAGGCAGCCAAGGTCGGACGGCTTGCGGAAGTGCGAAAAAAGTGAAACGGTCGTTATCTTGACCGAAGTATACCTCGCACCGCAACTAGCCAGAAACTTAATTTCACTTGGTCGTCTGCGTGAAAAGGGTTGCGCAATAGTTGACGATGTCAGCAAGCTGCGGGTGATGATTAATGGCGAAAAGCTTTTCGATGTAACGACAAATGATCCGTTTTCGTTGCCAAGTTGAAAGCTGAAAAGGCGAATAGCTTTTCGAAGGATTTCGGTGACGTGGTTGCCAATAGTGTGTCGGAAGATGTCGGTCCAGACGTCCACACTGGCAGCCTGAACCACTTCCATATGAGCCTGGGTCACCTGTCCTATGATACAATTGAAAGGTTGGCCAGGGACCCCAGATCTGTATTGCTTTGACGGACACGAATAGGCCAAATTGCCTTACGTGTGCTGAGGGGAAGGCAACCAGGAAGGTGCAGTCGAAGGTGGATTCGGGCAGCAACGCCCCGATAGACCGCATCGGAGGAGTGATCTGCAGTGACCTCAAGGATCCGATCACTCCCCGCGACAGGCGAGGAAATCGGTATTTGGTTGTTTTTGTCGATCACCACTCAAGTTATGTAAGGGTTTTCGTGGCGCGAACCAAGGATATGGCAGCAAGGATGTTTGGGCACTTCATTGCCTGGTTCGAGAATGAGTTTTCGTGCAGAGTGCACGTGTTGCGTACTGATGGCGGCGGAGAGTATCGGAACGTCGATCTGTTCTGCAAGCAGACCGGTATCCGCCGCCAAGTGACTGAACCAGGAAATCCGGCCTCAAATTGGAAGGCAGAGCGGATGAACCGGGCCATTTTCAACATGGTCCGGTGCATGATATTTGGGTCAGGTGTAACCCTTACGTATTGGTCGGAGGCGGATGAGTATGCTGCGTACATACTCAACCGTACTCCGACAAGGTCGAATATCGGGCGAATTTCGCCGCTGGAAGTGTTGAACGGCAAGCGGCCGGCAGTGAATGACATTGTGGTTTTCGGGTCCCGTGCATGGTTTGGCGGGACCCAAAGAAGAAGACGCTGACGAAGCACGCCGAACGGGCTCTAATTCTAGGGAAGAGAGACGAAACAAAAGGTTTCAAAGTATTATTGCTGAAAGACAGGGTGGTCGTGGTGACTAGGCACGTCACCGCGATTGAAACGCTCAGAGATGAGACAAGCGACAAAGTGACCAAGATGTTAGAAGGTGAACGCAGCCAAGAACTCGAGGAAATGGTCGAGTCGCTTTCGAGAAATGCTAATTTAAATACGCCAAGTTCAGGGCGCAAAAGTGACGGAACATCGGAGGCCGTAACCAAGTCAAGACACGTCGAAAAGGTGAGCAAGACACCAGGAAGACGCGCAGGAAGTCGAAGAAGACGACTAAGGGTCAAGAATATGAAGCGTCGAGGGCCAAGAGGGCCGCTTAAAGTGATGAACTTCCGAAAGAATTGACGAAAATAACGAAAATGTGGAAAGCGCTTTGTGCGTGTATGCGGTGTGTAAGCCTGGTTTCGAGCCACCAAGTGGTTCAACGATGCAGCCAGACCCCAAGAATTATCGTGAGGCGCACGGCGGCCCGCAGTCGAAGATGTGGAAACAGGCAGAAATGGAGGAGCTCAAGGCCCTCCAAGATCTCGAAGCGTGGGACGTCGTTCGCCGCCCTGACGGCAAGGTACCTCTCAAGACCAAGTGGGTGTACAAGACGAAAGTCAGTGCAAACGGGTCGGTTGAGAGGTACAAGGCGAGGCTGGTCGCCAGAGGCGACGAGCGAGTTTTTGGAGACGATTATTTTTTCACGTTTTCAACCGTTATGTAGTTGAATAACGTCAAGTTGATTATTGTGTTGGCGCAAGTGTGGGGGGTAGCGGCACGCCACGGCGATGTGCCAAGTGCCTAAATCAAGGCCAAATCGGAAGACGATGTGGAAATTCACTTGCAGGTTCCGCAAGGCATGGATATCACGATGGATACATTGCGTGATTTCGGTGTAAAATCACCAAAGGAGCTCGCGCTGAAATTAAAGCGCAACCTGTATGGATTGAAACAGGCTGGACGCCTATGGCACCAAAGCCTTTGTGAAACGTTGACAAAGTTTTGATTCACGCAGTGTGTCACGGACACATGTATTTTCGTTAAGCACCAAGGAGCCGAAACGGTGGTAATTGGTGCATATGTTGATGACCTCCTGGTTACTGGAACCAGTGAGAGGATCGTGCTGGAATTTTTTGCGGACATGAAAGTTCTGGAATTGAAAGACTTGGGTAGTGTTGACAAGTTTCTGGGCATCCGGATTCAAGGTGATCCGAGGAGCGGTTACTTGCTGGATCAAGAAGGCACAATCAAGTAAATACTAAAGATGAACATACTGGAGAAGATGAACCCAGCTCGGACTCCGGTGCTGGCACTAGATGACATCAAGGAATACCAAGAACTTCTGTTGGTGGAGCCGAAGGAGAATCTACCAAGCATCACGTAATTTCAATCGCTTGTGGGCAGTCTGTTATGGGTCGCCCGGTGCACGCGTCCTGACATTTCGTTCGCCGTGCACCGAGCCACACGTAAGAGTCATGCACCCACGCTGAGCGATTACAAGATTGCCAATAGTATCCTCAAGTACCTGAAGGGAACGAGTGATCTAAAGATGATTCTGAAACATGATGATCATCTACCAATGACGCTCCGGATTATGGTCTACAGCGATGCGGATTTCGCTGCTGACAAGGTGGACCGAGAAAGTTTTTTGGCGATGGTAGTGTTTGTTAATGGAATTCTCGTGAGCTGGGCCTGCAAGAAGCAGACGGCGGTTGCGTTATCAACCGCGGAAGCTAAATTTGTTGCGGCATCTATGGCCGGCAAGGAGGCGTTAGGGCTGCGAGAGGTGGTCGTCGAAATTGGAATGCATGCCAAGACGCCGCTCGTGTTTAAGATGGACAATAAAGCTGCGATACGACAAATGGAGGATGAAGCGAGTGAAGCGAATTCAAAGCATGTGGACATCAAGCTAAAATTTCTGAGGGATTACACCAAGAAGGTCATTGTTGTGGCGAACCACGTGCCGAGCGAAGAGATGTTGGCAGATCTACTGACCAAGGACTTGGGAGCGCAGCGTATTCAATTGTTGCGTGCAGCGCTAGGCCTGCAGTGATGGTGTCACAGCCTCCGGTATTCCAGGAGGAGTGTTGGAAGAGTGTGTATCCATTTTGTACTTTGCACTCTTCCGAATAGTGGAATCCCATTGGCTGTTCAGGTAAGCCATACATTTATTGCATATAATAGCGGTTACGAGATTAAGTTGCATTAGTTCTGGATAGCTACTTAAGTAACCATACATAATATATCTTACTTTCCGTTTTGCATTTATATTAAGAGTACACGCACTGAACTCTCTGTGGTCATAACGCGACGCACGCCTCTGCACACTACCCGCTGATCCTCCCGCGCTGGAACTTCGTCAGAAGGTGAGTATTGATCGCGTGAAGTGCACTCAGCTATTTTTGTTGAGTTTTAACATGAAAAATATGACTTCTGGACACCTTAGCTATATCGTTGATAAGCAATCGTAAAACATGGAATAGAACGATTCATTGTCATTTGGAGGTATGTGTAATACCCCTCTGTATGAAACATGTATCAACGTACGTGCAGTATACGGCAGAATCTGCGTTCTTAGGTAGCGTTGTGAAACCGATTTGGTTGTTGATGACGACATGAATTGTTCCTAACTTTCCAAAATCTTCCAAGAGCTGAAGCCCAGAGCTTCTCGGACCCTTGAAACATTGAAGAGTCTCCGCGAATCAGAGTTGGCTTCACTCAACTTCCGTTATCTCCCAATTTGGTTTGGCAGGACCGCGCTTGTCCAAGTACAACAGGGTTCACCTCTTCCAGGTGCGATGGATTTGCTGCCAAGTTGACTTCCATGTGCTTGGCATTGCTCATTTCAATTACTGACGGTTTTCCAAGATGATACCGCATATCATCAGAATTGTTCGGGTAATCTGGCTCATTCGGCAGATAGGGATGGGAACTGCAAAATTATAGATCGCAGAGGTTGGCGCAACACTTTCGCCAAAACATTCAGATGACCTTGGTGAGCCATTCCCATCTGGACGACCTCCACGTCGTGGTCACAAGCATGTTCAAGCAGCTCACAAAACCCAGAAATCATACTTCGATCGAAAACCGCTTCGCTCCTGAAAAGTGTTTCCAAGAAAGCGTTCGGAAAGTTCATCCTTAACCATCTGACGTAGCATAGATACCTTCACTTTATACTGAACTGGTTATCCTGTATGAAAATGAAACACCCAGTGAGGCTACAAAAAAGACACCTGAAGAATTTCTACAGGCCATTGCTTCCTACTTTATAATTTTCAAGACGTTCCTGGGTCCAAAGTGCAGCATCCCGATTGCGCAAGTGTTAATATCCCAGGCCAATATGCCCACAAAATAGCTCTCGTAGCTCCGTCACTATCTTCTCCGAGAACGTGGCTGTCACTACAATCTCCTCTGAAAAAGCAACCAAATACTCGGACTCGTCCTTCTCGATGCCGTGATCACGTGTGAACCTATAGCGAAAAAATTCACAAACCATCGAAGTTTTAGCATTTGGGTGCATGCAAGAAGTGCACGACATGTTTGTTACCTGCAAAACTCACACTACTTACCCTCAGATATAGACCATTTCTAACGTGCGGTTAACGTCGCTGGACTCGTCCGGTTTCCCATCGAGTGCATCTTGCAAGCAATAAACAACTATTTTTTGCGCATGGCACATTTCTAGTCATGAAAACCACACTACTTACCCTCATATCATCCCTAGCGGACGCATTGATAGCCACTCCATCCACAACCACGATATCAACAGCGACACCGATGATAAAGCTGCTATTTCTAACCAATGATAAAGTCGAATAGTTTTTTTTTACTTAACTGTAAAAGCGCTATTTGTAACCAATTAAAAGAAATCGATAGTACAGTTCGAATTCTCTTAGTTGCGTTATCGCGACACGGTATTCTTATATATATATATATATAGATGTAAGTTGGTGTATCTACCATAAGTTATGTACAACACACCATGATTTCATCGAAAAGTCGTCAAATGCCAATTCATGCGACGCGTAGTGTTGCAGGAATTGTGCGTCCTTCCAACACTCCTTCTCGACTTTCCGATGAAATTAGCTTACGCCCTCTCCATCGCCATCAATCCAAGTCATCGTTGCATGCGCCGCAGCTTCTCTGGACCCATTTCCTTCGTGAAAATATCAGCCAGAATAGTATCCGTAGGTATGTATTGAACTTTAATTAATCCATCTTGATCTTTCGAAACTAAAAACTTCACTCGCACATCAATCTGTTTCGTCCTTGACGCTTTTCCGTAACCACTGATCGTCTTTATTGCGGCTTGATTATTACATCGTAGGGTCATCGGTAGCTTCACTTGCAATCCGACTTCCATGGCCATCTCTTTCAAACCAATGAGACCACACTCAACGACCGATGCGGCATAAAGCTCTTCCTCCATGGTAGACAGTGACACGCACGACTGTCTCTTGCATATCCAATGCACAATGTTTCCTTCCACGATCACGAGACCGCCGCTTGTAGACTTTCGATCATCCTTTGAACCGCCAAAATTCCACATCAAAGTACCCAGAAATGACGACTTCATTTCGTCCTTGTCCTATCTATTTAGAGTCAATTTCAATGCGCAACTTCATTCCTGATGTCGACTTCAAAAAACGTAAAATTATTTTCGCCTTCATCCAGTCGAACTTTGTTGGCGCATGCACCCTGCGCGTGGCCTTATGCACTGCATACGTAATATCTGGCCTCGAACAGAGGGAAATCCATAGCAGGCTGCCAGTAAGCGATTGAAAATCCTTGATCGACGGTCACCGTCGCTGACACCATTTTTAATGGTTCTTGCTCCTTCAATGCTTCGTTTTCATACTCCTCTCCAATTGGGGCCTTTACTCCATTCGAATTTTCCATACGATACGCTACAAGAAGGTCGTTAATCATGACCTCTTGATCCAAAAGATATCCACCGTTTTCGTCATAATTCACCCGCATCCCCAAAAATTTTGAAGCTTGCCCGAGATTTTTAATCTCTAAGTCTTCCAATTCCTTGAAAAAAATTAACTCATTCCTCTTTGTTGCCTGTGACCAACAAGTCGTCCACGTAAACGCCTACAACCACGGTATCTTCATTAACTTTCATGAAATATAAATATCCGTCCGTAAAACTTTGCTTGTAACCGTGTTCCATCAATTTTGAATGCAACAAACAATTCCACTGCCTTCCAGCTTGTTCAATCCGTAGAGGGTTTTCTTCAGCTTTAACACAACTTCCTGCACGTTTCCAACTAGTAATTCATCCAGCTTTTCTTGTTCAATATCCATAACATTCGTCGTGTATAGGTATATGTCGTGCTCAACCTCCAACGCCTTTACGTAGGCGTTGGGGATGTCTCCATGCATTGCTTGTACCCTCCACTTTTGCGTGAGCGTCAAGATAAAACGAACTGTAGTCATCTCCATGACTGTGGCGAATGTCAGGTTGTAGTCGACCCCGAAACGCTGCTCGTTTCCGCAGGCCACTAGTCTTGCCTTTTACCTTTCCAACTCGCCGTTTGCATCGGTATTGACCTTGTACACCCACTTGGTATGCAACAGCTTAGCTTCAATCGGTCTCTTGATAACATCCCAGACTTGATTCCTTTCCAACTCTGCAATTTCATATTTCATAGCTTGAATATATTTTTTTTCGCCGTCCTTGCGGTTTATCGCGTTCTTGTAGCTTCCTTAGATCAGCTTAAGTGATCAAATTTACTTCTTGACGCTTCTCTTCGTCACTGTTATCTTCGACCTTCTGTTCTTCTGCTTTTTTTTCGGCGTATTGACACGTAAAGTGTCGATCCCTGGTACAACGCGGCTTCTTCTTCGTCTCTAGTTTCTCCGCTGCTTCCTTAGCAAAATCTTGACCTTTTGCGCTGTCTTTTTCTTCAACCTTTTCTTCGCTTGGCACGCGCTCAACTCCTTCTAACCTTCGGCTTCCCTGTTGAACTGCGCTTTGATAATCATCCGTTAACGCGTCCTTGATCTGCCGATTCTGCACTTCAGTCAGCGTCTCGACGTTCTGGACGTGCTGCGTCACCGTCATCTTTCGCTCGCGCTTGAGAAATACATGGAAACACTTGGTTCCTTCGATCTTCCCTATAATGACGCCAATTTGCGCGATGCTCCAACGTATTGGTCCCCGGATTTCTGTACACCGTACATAGGGAACCAAACGTTACATTCTACACGATATTAGGCTTGACGACTGTAAGTACTTCCAGCGGCGACATCCGCTTGGCTTTCGTGCTTGTCGGGGTCTGATTCAGCACGTATGCTGGGAGTTCGGCTGTATAACCCCAGAAAGACAAGTTGAGTCCACGTCCAAACAACATGCACCGGGCCATATTCATCACGGTTCGATGATTGCCCTCTGCTTTGCCATTTCTGGACTGGTTACCAGCTTCGGTCACTTGTCTCGCAATTCCAGTACTTCTACAGAAATAGTCAATAGTCTGTATTCAGAGCCGCTGTATGTCCTTAAGACGTGTATCTTGCAGTTGAATTTTTGCTCGAAAAACGCTAGAAAATGCTGGAATTTCTTGGCGGCCATATCCTTTGTCTTAGCCAAGAAAATCCGCACATAGTTGCTCTTGTAGTCTATGAAATTCACCAGGTATCTGTTTCCCAACCTATCTCTGGGCGTAATCCGCCCCTTGAGATACGAATAGATCACCCCGACAATCCTATCAATTGGCGCATTTTTACCGGTGTCCTTTTTCGATTGCTTGTTCTTCGACTGTTTTCCTTGAGAGCACGTAACGCAGTGTCGTCGCGTAAAGTCAGTAATTTTGATCCCATACTGGGGATCCTTCGACAATGCAATGATGGTGTCATAAATGAGATGTCCCATCCGAGAGTGGAAATTCATAAGTTTTCCATCCTGGACATCTCTATTGACCATAAAATCGGCGGCATTTGCTTCCGCCACTGATATAACCATGTCTCTATGCACCTTTTTTGTTCGATTGACCGTTCTATCGATAGTCAGGACATTGCTGTCCATATGAACTTTCACTATTCCTACACCGGAATCACGCCTAACCAGTGTTCTATTTCCATTGACATACGAGAGTATAAATCCACTTCCTCAAATATGCCATACGAAAATATATTTCGGGTTACCCCTTCCACATAGTTCACATTTCTTTTTTTCAAACGCGTGCTCTTTTGTCCACACTTGAAACGGATAAATAGCGTGCATTTCTTCGTTATTTCAAAGTTCTTTACATCTTCTTGGTATCATTCTTGCGTTACAGCTACGACATCTAGCAGACAGGTTAAATCAGACGTTAAGTGCATACTCGCACCGCTATCAAGCACCCACGTGTCTTTTTCAATTTTTCCGCCACCCTTGGCGATCATCAAAGAGAAATCTTGTTTCATCGGATTTTTCTTCGGGAAATCTTTCTTGAAATGCCCTTCTTCACCGCATAGAAAGCATGCACTTCTCTTGCTTGATTTCTTGACCTTTTCGGCCACCAAATTTCCGATACACCGTGATAACTCTTGATCGGTCGGTCATTAAATTCGACCTCCTGCGCAAACTGGCACAGCTCTTGTGCTTGCCGCAAATAGTTGGGTCTTGTGTCGTCGTACTTGGAGATGAGGATCTGCATCATCTCCGGTGCCGCGTGATAAATCACGTTATTTAGCACCAAAGTCTCACAATTAGACCCGACTGCGTCCGCAATCGCAGTCAGGTACAGGAAGTGGTCCGACCACAACCTTCCCACTGCTTTCCTTGCCATGAATAGTTTCATATCCTGCGCTGGGGTAACTTGGACGTGAAACACGGACAACATCTTGTCCATCACGTACCACAGGGCTGGTGTTTCACATCACCACCCTTATACCCGCCGATTATAATACGACTCTTCTGGGCTCGCCAACTAATGGCTCAACAGGTCTACCTTCACGTCTTACGTCCACCTGAAGACGCACGCTGCTTCGGCAAGATTTATTTGACGCAGAAACTTGCGCCCCCAGGCTTGGAAAACCGAGCCCAGTCCCTTGTATGTCTCCTTGCCTTCGAAAGACCTTACCTGAAGCTTCTTTTCTTTGGGCGAGGGTGTTCTCACCACTCCAAACCCTTGGGCTAGCATATTTCCGTGAATTCTATATGCCTGTTGTTGCACGTACGGATTCCCAGCTTCCGGGTTACCTGCCCGAGTGAAAGCATCCTTACCAGGACGGCTGATGCTTTCAAAACTCATCTTTCCCTTCAGACCCGTGGAAAAACCCTTTTTATCATCGCTACTATCTCCAAACGAGGCCTGAATCTCCTCGTATCCCCCTTGGCCTTTGGCGCGATGTTTTCAGGTTTCCCTTCCTTTCTGCTTGACATTTCGATGCTGTCAAGGCGATCAACAATGTTCGTAAGCAGCCGCATCACGTCTGCAGGCTTGACTTTGTCATCCGACTCGTTACGGCCAACACTTGGGCTCATAAACTGTTCGCTATCACTCATCTTCGTCGAGGCGTACTGCTGCGTGCACGTTCCAGATACCTTAGGAGTACTTATGCGCGTAGTTCCACAACAAGACGAAAGCAGAAAAGTGTAACAACAGTAATAAAACGTTAATCCACTTATTATCCACGTTATATCCATTTGTTAATCCACTTAATACGAAAGAAAGCGTGACCGTAACAAACTCCACACTCCACGAAACAGAGAAAGCTTCCAGCCGAAATAACGGCGTACTCCACTCCACTTCCGTAATTGCTCGAGAAAAGTCAAAATTCAAAGTGGTTTTATTAGTATTAAGATTAAGACTTAAACTAATAATATGTAAATATGTAAGCTGGTGTACCTACCATAAGTTATGTACACCACACCATAATTTCACCGAAAAGTCGTCAAATGCAAATTCATGCGACGTGTAGTGCTGCAGGAATTGCGCGTCCTTCAAACACAAACGACCATTCTCCTTCGTTGATCATCTTGGTCCGGGCCGAGATCGTACCAACCGGCATGCTCGATCAAACCTTCATGAGCTTGGTCTACAGCTAGATCAGTAACGGAGTTGACAATCCTGTTCTTCTTCCATCTCGCCTGGTGTAAATATTATTTTTGGTTTGTTTCATCACATTAAACTTTTTGTTGACACCAACCAGTCTGTGTTGGCCCCGGCATTGAACCCGGGACCTTCCGGTACCGTAGTGAACAGCGAACCACTCGATCACGGTCGGTCTTAAATATTGGTTTTCGTGCTAGTGATCTTATATTCTTAATTTTGTTTAAAGTATGATGGTATTATCAAGTTGGAAAACGGAAATTAGCTTTTTCAGGATAAACGTATTTACTTTCTCACGCCACTAGAGTAGGTCCCCGTCGACTCTTACTGCGCATTTCCGAGGTGTGGTCATTGAAAAGATAACACCGTTCGCACGCATGTGGAACAATAAACCTTGTAGTTTTCCGTGTTTATGTATGGGATTGCATGCAGACTCCGAAAAGAATCCTCACCCCATGCTCATAAGCAGACTCCCAAGAAACTACTCACGAAACCATGGCTACTTTAGAGGCAGACTCCGCAGAGAATCCTCACGGGCCTAAAGCATACCTATTCATTTCCATTTACACCGCATTAGTTGTGGAGACTCCATTGGGACAGTGCATAGCAACGTCCGCAACGCGAGATGCCCGCGACAACGCCACGTTCAGCTGTTCATGGGTAAACACAGGCTCAAGAAGATGAACATCCACCGTCGCCATTGTCTGGCTCTGCGCCTTGTTCATCGTCATCGCGAACGCAAGAGTGACTCCGATTTGACGTCTCAAGAGCGTAAAGAGCAGTCGGTGAATCGTCAACGACATGGTGATTTGCGGGATGTGGAACCACCCTCTGACGTGCGCTTCTCCCACAATTTCCGCGACGATGACACGACGCGCAAGGCAACGGAAGATCATGCGCGTTCCATTGCAGAGGCCGGCACGTAGATCTAATTTGCGCAAAGGATGAGGGGAACACCGATTTTCAGCGCCAAACGATTGGGCGGTATACCTGGGAGTGTAATCGTGTTGAGGAGCTCGGTCCCGTACACGGTGACCTGATTATCATCCGCAGCAACATCTTGAAGCGATAACTTACACGGTTTACCCGTCTTTGGATTTGCCTTTGCGTATCGCGGACCAAGGGCCTAGCCATCCTGACGACAATAACATCGTTGTCAATCAGCTGCTCGACACGAATGCTGCACTCATCCCTGGAGAAGAGCACGTCTATCTGTCTGCGGATAGATTTTCGCATCGTATGATTTCCGTATACAGGGCAATCTCAACACCTGCGGAAGGGGAAGCGTTACCGCACGTAACGGCCGCATCATTCCCTCGCACTGGGGTTTCCAACCCGGTGAATATACTTTGCTTAAAAGGAAGGCATTTGCATCTCCCTCAACCGCATGTTCTCCTTTAATCGGAGAGTCCTCACAGTCTCGGAGAGGTGAGACCACCGAAGAGATGGCCAACGATGGCTGGTCGATATCCGCGAGCCATCACCAAGGAGAATTGACCAAAGTCGCCGCCGTAAACGACGACCTTGCCTCCAAACTACACGTCTACCTTTCTCAGAATGTCACGCAGGGCCCTGGCAACTGTCACAGCGCGGTAGCGATGTTGGGCTCGGGCCTGATGACCTTGGCGGTACGGACGACGGCTTCCTTGTCACTAGTCTGCGTGATGATGGACATTGAATCCCCCTGTGCCCCACCTTCCCTATCTCTCCAGGGAGGATCGTCCGCGGTCGGCGCATTGTACCTGAGCGGATCTCTCTCGTTCCTATTGTTCCCGCCGGCGGTGATAACCACGTGCAGCTCCTACGCCGTGCTTCCAGCCAAACGCTCTGTGGCCCGAACGAGCACATCAACGTACGGGTTGACTTGGCTAAGTATAGCCCAAAGTGCGGCCGGATAAGCCGAGTTGAGGCTTGCATTTTCTCTCGGTTCGGCCCCTCGTTTCAGGCGTCTTAGACGTATGCTGGTAGAAATCGTGGCATCTCTCCCTCCACAGGCTCCAAACCATGTGATAGTATCCTTCTTAAACCCGGTACGTGTGCACTCCCGGCCAAGCTGAAAGCCTACGCTTTGTACCCGCGTTGACGTAAACGCGAAAGCGGCGTTATATGATCAAGTCTTCTCACGCAACAGTCGGTTCGCGGGGTCCCGCACCAGTGTTAGGTATTTTGGGCCGAGACGGAAGCCAACGATTTGTACCCGCGTTGACGTAAACGCAAAACTGGCGTTGTAGGATCGAATCTTGTCAACAAACTCTCGATTACCGGGCTCCTGCATTATCGCTAGGTATTCCAATTGCGTGTGGATGGCGGGGGTAGAACCACTTTCCCGTCGGCGCAACACTTGCTGTATATTGGTGCTGCTTTTGATCCGCCGGTTCTCTCTTCTAGCCAGAAGCGAGCTCCAAGTGACCCACACTCCATGTCCATCGCGCCAAGGATTTCCCGCTCTACGTCGGGATCCGCCAAGGGGACACGATTGTCTCTCAAGGCGCACCGGCGAGCATTTTCTGCCCGATCATTGTCCGGTTGCTTTTTTCGGGCGCCTTTTGTCGAGCAGTATCGACTGTTCCTAGACTTGCGTCGGCGTTCTCTACCTCCGCGTCGCGTGCGGCTGCATGTTGTGTGGCGTCCGCAGCTAGTCATGCAGTCCCGCTCCTTCACTTTCCACAGCTCGCCGTTCTCGTTCTTCCGCGGCGTGGTTGGCAATAAGCGCGTTGTTGCGCCGATCTCTGCGGCGTTGTGTTTCGGCTGCGCGACGTTTTTCATCGTTGGCGTACAGACGTGGACAACCACGACACATCCGCGCAAGAAGGGGTGCTTCCTGATAAGACGAAATGAGCGAAAAAGTAAGGATAAACGGCACTCAAATTTTCGCAGACCGTACACGGCAGCTCACTATGGGCTTTTGTATCGTTACCTCGAACGTGAGTTCAGTCGGCTGACCACGAACACGACCACGACCGCCACGACATCGAGCCTGAACGGGCTTCTCCTAAACCGTGCGATAAGAAAGTAAGGTTGAAGTCAGTATTCAGGGTTTCAAGCGCTCTTTAAGCTTACCTCCGTCATTGATCTGTCCGTATTCATGTTCACATCTTGCATTTGCTGGTAGTGGGTTGGAGGTGGTGTGGTTGGTGTGATTGTATTGGTGGTGAGGTGGGTTTAGTTGATGTACTGTGTATAGGAGTAGATGAAAGTAATGTTTTGATTGTGTAGGAGTAAAAGTAGTGTTTTTATTGTCGGATAGGCCTCACTCCTTAATTCAGCTGATCACAAAGTTTCAAAAAGGACCCTGTCAAAAAGAGAAAAAGGAAAATGCAGCCAATCACAAAATAGGGAAAAATCTAACCAAACACTAATTTTAGAGCCCATAAACAGACACCAATTTATATATATATAGACAAGTTTAAGGCCATTTAGCAAGCTAACTGATGACGTCGATAGACTTTAAATTAACTGAAAAAAATGGATCGTTTCGCGAACGGAAGCGAAAACGAACTTTCCGCTCTGTCTATGTCCGGACTTGCGACCGGATGAAGTCGTAACTTCAGGTGACATTAAAAAGATCACAGCGTCCACACGCATGTGGAAAAATATCCTTGTAATTTGCCATGTTAGGAAAGGGATCACAGGAAGACTCCAGAGAGAATCCTCAAATCTACAGGTATTCTTCTGTCTCGCGGAGTGGTGGAAGATCAACCTTGCCGTCGGCGCAATATTTGCTGTATTTTGGTGTTGCTTTAAAGCCGCCGGTTCTCTCCTCCACCCAGAAGCGTGCCCCACATGAGCCGCACTCTTTACCCATCCGATCCAGAATCTCCCTCTCGACGTCTGGATCTGACAGTGGATACCGAATGGCCCTTAAAGCGATCGTGAAGGCGTCCTCTGCACCCTCCTAGCTTGCTTGTCCCCGTCGGGCGGCGTGTCGTGCAGCATCGGCCCCTCTTCGACCGGCACGTTCGCTTTCATCTTCTGCCTGCCGTGCCGCCGCATGCTGGGCGGCTTTTGGAGCCCGTCGTGCAGCGCTGGCATTTTCATCTTCTGCTTCACGTCGGGCTTGTTCTTCTGCGGCGTGGGCAGCGAGGGTCTTTGGGTTTCGGCGATCCCTCCGACGTTGCGCTGCGGCCGCGCGACGTTCTTTATCTTTGGCGTGAAGACGCGGACGACCACGACCGCGTGCTCCTCGTCCTCGTATGGCAAGGCGTTCCGGCTGAAGCAGTGACAATGGCGGAAACGTCCAGTTAAAAATATACTCGTATAGCACACAGAATTTTCATCACCTCCCTATTCCTACCTCGACAGTAACCCTGTCCGTCAGATCTCGAGCGCGTCCGACATCTTGTTTACCAACGGATTGTTCCTGAAGCGGGAAGACGTGAAGCGGGGAGTCGAAGGGTAGACTTAAGGACGGTATTCATATATCACGATCTTCAGCGCCTCAAGACAGGCTTATGCAGTATTACCTCCAGTGTGAGCCGATCCAACTGTATATCTACATTTTCCCTTTCCTGGATGTTAGGCATTAGATGCTATTTTTAGGACAGACCGAAAAAGGCAAGGCGAACAAATCCAGCCAATCCCGTTTTTTGGGAGCGAAAATGCAGGAAAATGCAGCCAATCACAGTCTTGTAAGGAAAAAAAATCCAGTCAATCCCGATTTTTCGAACCCACGGACAGACACCAATTTTTATATATATAGAAAAGCTCGATTAATACTAGTCGTAATCATTGCAAGCCCATCGTTAGCAGTATTGACGATATGTGAAAAAACATCCTTCGTCGACGACTATCGGTTGCTTGGTCGAAAATGGAGTTACAGATAAACTACTGATTGTTGAATAAACGATCTGTTATTGCCGGCTAAGAACAGTTTGTCTTGAAGAATTTCATTCACAACAGAAAATTCATGATGAGAAGGAAATGGAACGTGAATGACGATGTGAACAAAACTGTCAGTTGATCAGGAAGTAATCTGGTCATCATAAGGACCATGAATCTGAACTGTGGACTAATCGCTTCCAGTCAATAAAGTGGATTTTCGTATGACGTTGTGTTAGAGCGCTGATCTTAAGTTACTGTACTTGATCTGCGTCATCAGAAGTGCTCAGAATGGTGGTTTCCTCCGTTTGTCTCTTCTCCCGGTAGAACTGTATATGTCGGGGGGGGCCTCAAGTTGAAATATTTCACCTGATCAACGGTTAGTGGATACCATCGAGTCCTACGCGAGGTCTCCAGCGACGATCCACGATGCAGTGTTGCCAAATCTTTCAAATATGTGATCTCTACGTAGTTGAAACCTGCCCCGGCCAAGTTCGCTTGAGAAGAGGCTGATCAAGTTACGCGGTTAGCCAATATACTTTTCACCGGTGCCCGTTGCTGTTAATCAGATACGTTGCATCCCACTGATGCTCCATATCCAATCTTTTGTCGGGTGAGTCTTGAGTGTCCTATAATATTAGCCAATCAAAGACGTCTTAAACAAAATGTAAGGAAGAAAGAAGAAGCGACTTTTCTAATTTATATATCATATAGTAACAACATCCTAGCCGGGAGGATACTACCGACATATAAACCTGCTATGTTCGAATATACTTCTGAGATGATACATGTCACCAAGATTTCCAGACCACTCACCTCAATTTTTCAGCTTCAGCGGATGCCTATCGTCTTTGCAATTATCGATTGATGGTTAATCTGTTTCTGATATCGAAAAATTGACAAGACTCAGCATTATGAGAACATATTTAGCTTTATATAGGGCGATAAAGAAAGCGAAAAAAAAGACACCCCTGAGTCACTGCTGGGGTACCCCCTAGGATTCGCAGTTTCTTGCAGCAGCGAATATGCAGAGACGGCTTGAAGAAAGAGACCGGTTAGACGTAAGAAAGTTGTCACGAGTTAGGGGTGCGTGTTAGCAAGAGTCTCGTTTCCCAAGTCGGCCAGTACTTGAGTCCTCTGGTTCGCGTAGTGAAGAGCGCTTTATCGGTAAGAATGGGTCACTGAGGCTGCGATGTTTCGGAAACGATAAAGGGGATTAATATAAGATCTTTTACGAATCAACTGAAAAATCTAGTTGAGAAATAAAAAAAAATTAGTCGTTATAAAATCCATAAATGCAAATTCAGCCACTGTCCCGATTCCATCATTTATGTAGTTACATTTGACTTCAACTTCGAAATAACACTTAACTTATCAACATCGGATGCCTTAGTTATCTGTGTAATTGAGCAGTCTTAAAATATTACGCAAAAGGAGCAGAAACTCATAAATTCATACTTCAAAACTGGCTCAATTGTTACAGTTAATATTATATGGTGGAGCGGCGATCACAGCTTGTAATGCGCACATTACTTTCTACTGCTTGCCCATACTATCGATGTGAGCTTTTCCGTGACACGCGGATACGCTTCCTCCATCCTCATCTTGTGTATCCTTCAGCGGGTAGCACTGTTGGTTTTTGATGTAGCCATATTTGGCTTTCAAGTAAAACTCATGGTGGAAACGGATTGTCTGTAAGTGCATGGGTACATTTGGTTGGAAAATTTCAAGTTTATTACGCTTAATGTGCTTAAGCAGATATTATAGGCTTAAATTCTTTTAATTACATAATATATTTTTCACTTTTCGGTTTTAAACTAATTCATAAACTATAAGCACTCGTAGCAGCGGTTCTACGGTGAGCCCCAGTACACGTAAACCACCTGACCTGAGACGTCAGACGAGGCGGCATATACTGCGCAAGATCTTCTGTGCCAACCGGTTATGAGCCTAAGTACACAAGTGTACTTTAAGTGTTTTTTTTCTGTGATTAAGTTGCGACTTCTCGAGTGGATTATTCTCGTGTGAAGTCACGATTCCAAGTATTAGCGGAAGTCCCCTCACTTTCGGAGGGCTAGCGGAATTGATTTTCTTTTGTTTATCGTGGTGTTTCGTTTCGTTTTTTGTGGAATTAAAATGGACGAAGATAAACAAAGTGGAGAGCTGATGTGGTGGAGTCAAGTTCGAAATCGAAAACATTAGCATCGATAACCTGACTACCACCACCGCGACCAGCCTTCCAACTTTCGGTGGGGGTACTCCGCGGACCACCATTCGAGATCTGGTCCGATCGTCCGCTGCAAGCAGACGACCGGTCGTCATCAGAACCCACTTGGTCCGATTGTTTAGTGTCCATCTCACCTTGTGTACCCGATGGAATGGGCTAGTTACACACTCGGTGGATCGGGATCGCAGATTGGATCGAACCGGTCTTGAATATGGAAGACCGATCTGGGTAGGTATCTCTGGAGCGGAACTCTTCACCCCAGACACAAACAGACCAAAAACACTTCCAAGAGATAACTTCCAATAGGTCGATCGTCCAAACGATCAAGACCTGACCAATACGAAATAATAGATGGTAGACCGACCGTTCCGGTCTATCCCCTGACGAATACGAAATAAGACCAAAACCGGTCTAGTTTCCAACCAATATTAAAACAAGCCAATATGTCCGCGTAAAGACCCAATATGCTCGTGAGACTCCACAAACGATATCTCCACGCCAAGACCAATCCAGTGAATAGTACGTTCCAAACGTACTTGAGTTGAGGTGTTGAGATCGTCAAATCGTATTCCCGTCGAGGGACTTCCGGTGGGCCAAAGTGCGCGTGCGGCGCGTTCAGACCGGGTATAATGGGCGAGAGGGGATAATTCGACCCTCTGCCCCCAAACACTCCGCGGCGGGCGGAGGCGACTAGTGTACGAAAAGGGAAATACGGCGACCCCTAGCTGTGGTGTGAACCAAGACCAGAAGAGGTTTCAGCCACTTATCCGAAAGCTAAAAGATTTCCTTACTTAAAG